>JAANSK020253808.1:0-12982 GCA_011763485.2 Isoetes engelmannii
CACGGAGCATACGCTGGGTTTGCTTGCATGTTGGAGATGAGGTCAACCTTGGCTAGAAGAAGATGATCAAGGAGGTCGTAGGGAACTTGAGGATCCCAATGCTCTCCAGCCACATACCATGCAAGGCGATTAGCAGCGTCCATGGGACTAACTGGTGGCATGATGAAATAGTATGGCGCAGAAGAGCCTTCGTCGAAGTAGGTGGAAACAAAGAAGTCGTTGAGGAAATATGAAGGAACCCTAGCTTTTATAGAAAAAGGTAGGTGAGGTCACATCAGGTAACTACTTTTTTTAATTTGAAACAATTTTAATAATTAAATAAATATTTAATAATTAAAAAATGTAGGCAGATCTTTCAAAAAGCGTATTTACTGTATTTATATAAAAAGTATCATACAAGCTTTGTTTCTTTACAGATTTCAGATCATACAAACTATACATGAGCAAACACAAACACAACAGCTAAAACGTCTCGCCCCGGATCTGTCGAGCTAACTGGAGGTCCTTCGGCATGATAGTTACCCTCTTTGCATGAATAGCACATAAATTGGCATCCCCGAAGAGAGCTACAAGATAAGATTCTGCAGCCTCTTGAAGCGCCAGTATAGAAAGAATCTGGAAATGGAGATCAGTCTTGAACTGCTGAGCAATCTCTCGGACTACTCGCTGAAAAGGCAGCTTCCTAATCAAGAGCTCAGTGGACTTCTGATACTTCCGAATCTCCCTCAATGCTACCATGCCGGGTCTGAACCTATGGGGCTTCTTCCTTGGGGTTTTAGCTGCTACTTGAGGCCGAACGTCTTGAAGAAGTTGGCGCCTCAACTGCTCAGAGTGAGAGTGCACCTTTTTTTCAATCTTCTCCAAGCCTGATGCATACTTCTCCCTCAACTTGGTCGGAGTCTTCTTCTGCCTCCTCTTAATACCCTGAAAACGGCGGGTCCCCTCTCCCGACGGTGATGGATTCTCGGGAGCTAAGGCCTTCCTTCTGTCTAGCTCTGCAGCATATCGGATAGGGTTTACAGCCATATCTACCTCAATAGGCTGCAGGAACCCATACGGAAGCTTCTCATTAGGGGCTCCCCATTTAAACTGATGTTCATCTTCAGAATAAAAATACTCTGGAATCTCATATAATTCACCTTCAAAAATGCAATCGTCATCCCCCAAATACACATAATGCATTGCCCCTAGTCTTAGCATCACCCTTAATCTCTTCGAGGGTGTCAACTCCCTCTGTCTTCTTCATCACTCGGGTAGCTTCAAGTCTGGCCAATTCGGCGGGGCCAATAGCTTGGTCTACTGGGGGTTGATATCTCACGATATATTTGGACAAGTCTGGATGACTCTCATCTATAGTATAATTCTCACTGATCGTATTCAGCAACCGCAAAAACTGTGCAGTGAGGTGAAAGATGGGGAAACCTAGCATAGAGTGTCCAAATCTAATTATACGTCGGGCCACTTTGGAAAGTGTGACATTCATCTTCAATGACTCTCATCTGACAGCACTGACAAAGCCTGTCCTGGCGTGGCTCCCCAATCCATCTGCATGTTTCAATTCATAAATGGTGGGCACTTGTGCGAATAGAGGCGATGAGCCTGCGCTTTTTCACGGACAGATGGCATGCAGGTTGTGCTGTGGGCCTCGCTCCAACATGGGATTTTTGTGGTACTGGTAATGTGTTGTTTTGACCTGCTCTATGGCCCTGGAGTCCCAAAGCTTGATGAGGAAACAAGTGTCATGGTAATGCCTCAAACTACTGCAATCTGCCTTTGTTTCCACCTGTATGTACCTGTGCTCCTGCACATTCCATCTGGCTAGCCATTGAGCTCTATTGTCCTTCCAGTAGACTTGAGGCGCTATGATCCCATTGCTATGGTGTAAGCCAAGTTCGGGAGACGAGCATTGTCCATATTGACCACCTTCTGGAAATAAACGAGTCGATCAAAGACTACCCTCTGAAGAGGCAAGAAACCTGTCTCCTGCAGTAGAATTTGATATGAAACTATGGATTTTGCTCCCAGTGCCCGTGCCAAGAAGGCTTTCTGCACTTGCTTCAAGTCATTCTATGTAGCAAGGGACACCACCGGGCCTCAGACTTCAACCCCATACATAAGAACGGGATCCATCAATACCTTGAACAAATGTGACTCATGGCCCCAGTCATAGAGTTATGCTCTGTGGCCGTTGTTCTGCATTCCATAGAGTGCTTTCCAAACTGTCGTCACATGCAATCAGATGGAAGTGACTCAACACAGTGTGGAAGGGAACTGGAGCCACTCCCAGATACTTGTAGGTAGGTTTCACCTCCACATTTTGACCCCGGTACGTAAATGAAGGAGGTCTTGGGTGGTGCGAGGAAGAGATGAGGACCATCTTAGTCTTGGCCAGATTGACGCGCATGTCTGTGGCCTGGAAGAATGCAGATAAATCTGCATATCCTCCGGAGTGTGAGCTAGGAGGTCGACATCATCAGCATATATGAGCTGCCTGATGATCTGATGCAGGAGCTGAGCCCCGACACCCCCATTATCAGCAAGCCAGCTTCTCAACTGGTCAGTGTATAGACCAAACAATGCTGGGGAGAGCGGGTATCCATGACGGACCCTGATACTGCTGGTGAATGGTTGTCCTGTCAGCTGCAATTGGCCTGAACATCTCTCATATACCTTGTACACTGCATTTTGCAGATCTATAGGGACCCCTAGTTGTCGCAATCTTGCCCATAGCTTCCCTTGAAGCACAATATCAAAAGCCTTGGCGAAGTCAACAAAGCAACAATAGAGGTCTTGCCGCTGGTTCCTGTTGTCTTCAACTAAAGTTCTCAATGTGAAGATGTGATCAATGGGAATGTCGAGGCCTGAACCGAATGCGTGAGGGCTCGCATCTGCTGCCTCTGTCCATCTGGTCAACTGCTGCTCGAGAATGTTGGCTAGCAGTTTTGCAAACATTGAATTGACCATGATCGTTTGATAAATTGGTTGGGGTGTAATAAAAAGAAACATGAAATATTATAACCCCCTAAAATTTTTGTGTTAATAAATTTTGGCTGGTATAGACAATTTACAATACGAATGTAAAAATGGATGCCAAATGTCTAGCCACGCGTGTCTAATCCAAAGTTCTTGTTTTATGCTTAGCTATGTGCAATTGAATATACATCACAATGCATTAAAACTCCAAGACTGGAGGTATGCAAAGGGAGGTTTTAAGAAAAAGAGCTTAGGGCCCATCCCATTAAGACATTTCACCTTGATTACTGAGTATGACAAAGTGGATGCAGTGTCTAGCCACGCATGTCTAATCCAAGGTTCTTGTTGATGCTTAGCTATATGCAATTGAATATACATCACAATGCATTAAAACTCCAAGGCTGGAGGTATGCAAAGGGAGGTTTTAAGAAAAGGAGCTTAGGGCACATCCCATTGCAGCATTTCACCTTGATTACTGAGTATGTCAAAATGAATGCAAAATGTCTAGGCACGCAATCCCTAATAATAGTAAGGCAGATAGATTCCCTAATCAATGTATCCATAAGGGTCTAATCCAAAGTTCTTGTTGATGCTTAGCTATGTACAATTGAATATGCATCACAATGCATTAAAACTCCAAGACTAGAGATATGCAAAGAAGGTTTTAAGAAAAGGAGCTTAGGGCCCATCCCATTAGGACATTTCACCTTGATTTTGAGTTCGCCATGTCATGTGAAACAAAGGCACAAAACTACATCCATTCTCATTGATCAAGTTCTTGACCTCAAACTCATAATCACACAAACCAAGAAGAATTATCATCAAGAGTCACGACATGACAAAACCATGGATGTCCCATTGATCAAGTTCTTGACCTCAAAACTCATAATAAAACAAACCAAGAAGAATTATCATCTGGACATGACAAAACCATTCAGGCAAAGAGACAGACGCAGTTACTAATTTGGAATTCAGAAGCAACCTCTGAAGGCCCACCATGTAATGCGAAATGGGAAAAAGTTGTCAGCGCAACACCACCATGTCATGATCGAGAAGGCACCTTGGATTTTTCTGGGCTAATGGGGTTGGGCCTTTACAAACAATTTTACTGTTATGCATGCATGGCCACACGCCCCGACGAAAGCAACCACCGGGCAACTTTTGTGCAAGCCCATCACGGCCAGCCATGCCCAAACCCTGCAAAAAGAACCTGCCAGATACAGGCGGGCTGAGGAAATTTCAATCGTGCAATGGAGGCTTGGGAGTGGCATCAGGGGACACCTCACGATTTAAGAACACGTACAGGATATAATCAGGATATAATCAGGCGAAATTTCCTCTGCATTCTGGCTACAAAAGAAACGGAAAGAGACATGCATGTTAAAAGCACATGTAAATGCAGTTTTGAAAGCAGACCCCTCCCTCCAGATTCCAATGCAACATAGATGCTCAATTCATCAATTACCATTCACCTCATTGTGCTTGAATTCAACTCTTATTGTAAGTCAAAACTTAACATAACATCAAACGATATTGTACACATTACCAATCACTAAGGCCTCAAATTACTCTGAAGATGCCTTCAACAGAGAGTGCTCTTTCAATATACATCTATGCTTCATGAAAAGAACTGGCCATGTACCAGTTAAACAACCATCATTTCCTTTCCTCTATGTTACAATAAATGGGAAATAATTATACATATACACAGCTTGGTAAATGCAAAAAACTCTGAGACGATGAATATATGCCGGCGCCCCACACTGGTTGAATGACTTCCATCAGATTAGCTTTCACAGAATAGTGAGGTGAGGAGAACAGGAAAATCGATGATCTCAATTGACAAGGTACATGCTCTCTCTTTAGAGTCATGCTTTGTTAAGTGACCATGTCAAGATCTTTGTTACCATGATTCATATGTAAATTTGTCCCATGCATCCTGCATAACACAAAGCAGACCGTTATGTCGTATAATTTTGCCCATCCCTCTGAACTAAGACTAGTGTCCCAGGTCCATTTATGGATCAATCAAAGTATGCTGCAGAAACTTCTAAGTCCAGGTTCCATGTTGTGAGCATTAAATTCGCTTATCATCATAATGGCAGCTAAACACATCCTCAACAAGTAATAGATGCTTCCAATTTTGTTCACGATATCTAATAAAACAACATTTGTATAGAGACATGCTCCAATTAAAAGAGATGCTTTCTCAGATTTGCATTCTACTGTATTGAGAAGTAAGAGCACTACTATTACAACAATACCCTACACTACTTTTATTGAAAGAAATTACCAAGAATGGATGCACTCTCAAACGGGATACACTCTCAACACCCAGTTACATTAACTCTATTGGGAGTAGTCACGAAGAATAGGATACCCAACCAAAAAGAAAGATTCGATATAAAGAAAGTGTAAACCTATATTAATTAGGAATCTATATATCTACCTGGATAACATCAAAGACTTTTTGTGCAAGATATTTCTGTTCCACAGTGGCACCTTTCTGTTGTACTTTATCAGGATGAAGGCAAAGCGCGACCTTTTTATAAGCCTTCTTCACAGCCACTGGATCTATGATATCAGTAAGTGAGATTGCCTTCCATCCAGCTTCTGGCCATAATATCTGCAGTAGATTCATGAAACTAAAAAGTCAAATCAGACAACTAGTCATTGCTAGGCATTGCAGCAATGAATGGAATTTAATATAACTCTGACTGTGTAGAAATGTAGAAACCCCAAATGGATTATCCTACAACAGCATATGCTGCTACCTGAGCAAATGCTTCCTAAGATTTTATCTCAAAGCAGATGTTCCTCAAGATAATAAGAACAGGAGGGTTTTAGCCACAGCTCTTCCATGCACGGCACAAATAGTCTGGCACTACTTAGAGAAGACCTTCCAGCATAAGCGATGAAACGACACTCCAGGAGCAGTCGCAATTTAAGCCAGTTTGAGCCCTTGAGTTAAATTCTTTTTTCTTTAAGGTCTTTGACAGAAAACTTACATATTGTAAAGTTGAAATCAATGCACGAACATTTCCCTGTTTTCCAGCTATCCACTGGCAAATAGCAGCATCCAAATCATCCGCTGCACTCTGCAATCATTCAATGATTCATTCATGTACCCAAAATGGAAAGACAATCATGCAAATTTGCATATCAAGCCATATAAAGGGATGTAAGGCACAAGTTCTAAATAAGGATATTCTCTGATTATCGTCACTAGCTTGTGAAAGAAAATAGCAGCATGCATCATGATGATAGCACTTGCAATCCAATGCACCTCTAGCATGGACACTTGGCAAGATAGTGGAATGGACAATTTCAGAGATGCCCAGCTGCCTCTGATAAAGGAGTGTCTCTACCGGAATGACCACCTTCAAACAAAATTAATTACAAGTTGTGCGCGTGTTAAGTTAATTAGACAGCATTTGCAATCATTGTATCAAGATTGTACTGTAATATACGAAGTCACCGAGTCTATAAACTACGGAGGAAAAAGGGAAGTAGTCTTGGGTAAGCATTGCATGGAATATGCTGGAAAATTTAAAAAAATCTTGTGATATAACAGTCACACATTGAACAGAGCAACCGGTATTGCATGGTAATTTTTGTTTATCATTCTTACACATCTCATGAATATCCTTTTAGTTTCTTCAATAGTTCAATTGAAGGTCATTGACACTTGTCAAGCGGCTATCTACCATGCTCAATATATGTCTTTTAACCACAAAACATATTTTGCTTTTAAGGACATTTGGGGTTGACCCCTTTGCATCTCAAGATGAATGTCTTCTCTTTGTTATTAACACAACCAAGTCTCATCAAGTGGTTTAATAACCCAAGAATCAGGGAGCAACTGGTCAAACAGAAGGTATTACCACGAGAAAATACTAGATACCTACGAACACAAAAAAAATCTTGACACTAATCACAAACAAATCAAGCAAAATGAAAGTACCCTAACACAGAGCAAGAAAATATTACACAAAATCTGACACTAATCACAAACAAATCAAGCAAAATAAGAGTATCCTAACACACAGCAGCTCGACACTATAAAATGCCCACGATCCATGGACCAATTCCTTTGTAGATTGCTACTACGAAAGTGAAATTTAGCACCAAGTATGGCACTGTTGAGACTTAGTCTATTTTTCTTCAGATGTCGGACATGTTAATAGAATAATTTCGGCACGCTTCAAAATTTATTACTGATGTTATGTTTTTCTTTGAAATGACACTGCCAAAGACATGAGACAATTAATTAATTTATCTGAAGAATCTAAACAGTACAAGAAAACGTTTATTCAAACATCCAAAGAAAACTAATATCCTTTTCTGAAGAACATATCAAACATAGCAGACTGAAAATAATCATTTATTACAACCCACAAAATGACAAGTCTCCTTTTTGCAAGCTCTTACATAACAACAAACAGAAAACCTCTCAAATAGAAGGGAGGAAAGTTACATGTTTTCCTGCTTGCTCTTTGGATGCGATGTTTGCCTGCAAACATGATATAACATAAGTCTCAAGACTTGAATATTCAAAAAGATTAGTACCCAGAAAATCAAAACCCTCCTTTGTAGATGGATGCCGGCACAAGCACTCGAAGCTACACATTTCATTTTAAAGACAAATACAAATGAAATAAATACCTTCAAAATCATAAAAAACGCCTTGCTCTTTTATTAAGTGTTCGATTAAGTTTTACGGTTTATAAATGCATGTCTTAAAACCTCGCAAATGTAAAATCTCCACTAAATAGAATATTCTCCAGTAAAAGAATACCCATACATAAAGCAAAGCTTGAGAGCCCAAGGAAATCAACCATAACAGGAACCAGATGTCCTCGACAGATTAATAGTACTGGTTCTGATCTATAGCATGTTTAATCTCACGTTAAAGTCATGCATTAAAGTATTGAGAAGCCAAACACAAAATGAAATATGTATAACTTTCGAAGCAAGCAAAGAGAATAGCTCACACAATGAGGATTTTGAGTAAATTATGTCGGAAAAGTATATAAATGAATAACCATGGCATAATTATACATAGAATATCGTAATTTCAGAATGAGAAGACCATAGCATACCATACTCCCAAAGTTCTTTGCAGATGATTCTTTCTCGTCCATCCTTACTCTGGTCTCATTTTCCTCATTTGATGATTCGCTTTGACAATCATCTTCCAAAAAAAAAAAGTGAAGTACAATTAGTATAGACAATGGAGTCCTAAGCCTTATCTAAATTTGCCTCTCTGCCATCTTATTTATCCAAAATAAATCTCCCATGCCCCCATCTCAACCTTAGAAAAAAAATACATACTGTAAAACATCTGGGATAGTAGCAATTGCGTCTCTCCTGGTGATAGTTACACTCACATTTGATTCTTTTATATAGATCCAAAGAAAGGATCATCCAGAAGTACTCCACACTATTGACAGCTTACTTGTTCCCAAAAAAGGACTGTGTGCTGCTTTCTCCCCAAAATGAGTTTCCAGCCAGCATTCCATGTTCCTTAGGTTTATGCATTAGATTAGTGAAAACTTACCTACACGTCACATTCTTAATAAGAATTTCTCAAAAAATAGTAAAAGCCGCCTTTACAAAATAAGAATGTTAATAAAAGTTAGCCAACACCAGCATGTCAGGGAAATTGTTTTAGTCTATATTCGTACTGCATTTACTGATATAAACGGCACTGATTAGCTAAACAGGAACAGGTTATCCTACCTTGAGAAGCTGTATTCCTGAAAGATGCATCCAAACCTCCTTTATACCCAAATAAATTATCCTGCAAGCTGCACTGGCTCAGAATATGGCAATATAAGCACAAAAACGACAGCCATAAACCTAAGCATTGGGGAAAAGGTACCTTGAAGGCACCTCCATATTCAGAAAAAACTGAAGTTTTTTATTGCTTAACCCTTCCCAAAATATGCCTGCTAGATGCAGCTTTTCTTCTTGAATCATCTTCCAATTCATCTAGAGGAACTTTTGTGACATCTTCCAACTCAACAGCAGCATTGCGAATTTTCATTCTATCATGGACTTCCTGAACGAGAATTTTAAAAGACTTCCTCTCTCTTGAATCTTTCCTTGAAATACTTTCTACTCTATCCTGTTCACATGAAGGTTCTTTCCCTATCTCAAACGTTCCACACTTCCCATTTCTTGGCATGCCATATTCGTTAGGGGAAGAGTTTACAGGTTGTAAATGCTGCTTTTGAATGCAAGCTTCATCCACTTCTGCTTCATCTGTCAACTCCCCTGTCTCCTTAGAACACATATGCTCTCTTCTAAGAGACATGCAAGGAGAAAATGCAGATGCAGCTTTCACTTCGATAGGAACATAGGATGCATGAGAAATAGAAGTGCCACTACAGCTTGAGCCTGACCAGCATGGACTTGAACCACATATTAAATCTTGTAGACTAGAATTTTCTTCACATATCAAGTCATCCAAATCCTTGATTGTATACTCCCTAAAGGATTCTGTCTCTAAATTTTCAGAGATTTGGTTTTCACTAAATATCTCAAGTTTTCTCCTACGTATTGAATCCCTGTGATCACATTCAAGTGATGGAGCTGGTCTTGTTGGTGGTCTTACAAGAGACGGTTCCGTCACAAGTTGCACGTGATCAACAGTCACCCATTGAGCTTGACTTGCCCCGCCATCCCCTCCAGGATTAACATGCGTCTGCTCAATCCCAGAGTGAACATGGATCTGCTCAATTCCATTTTCTTCATATAAAAAACCCTCCTCCTTAAATGAACTACTTGTGGTTGTCGGTCCTGAAGAAGTTTCCAAAATATTTTCTGTGTCCAAAACATCAGCCCTGGTGTCACCCATTTCAACCCTGTTAGCTACTTCTGGTGTGTCATAGTCATTCGGCGACATCCTCTCAGAAGAATCACTACTGCTGTAAGCCAGGTATTGACTAGCAGCTTCGTTTTGTACATTAGAGGCATCAATAGTTTTTGATGATGTATGTATATGGGACATACCTCTGCGATGCATTGCTCCTTGCACAGTATTCATAGAGAAAGTCGAAGCAGATGAAGTTGAACATGAAATGCTGTTAGAGATAGACTGGTCTTTCCTGTCACATGGCATTACAATAATATCAGGAGAAATTTTTTGAATGTTGCTTGTGCTGCCATTTTCATCTATTCACTACGATTACAAACTGAAGCCTAGGAGTTCAAGTCATACAACTTAAACAAAACTAAAATAGACATGCTTCCAAATCAGCTAATACATGCTCCTGAGAGCGGATTGTTATTATTGAATGAAAGTTGAAACACAACATTCTAATAAAAACACGGAACTAAATATGATAAAACATAGCAAGTCACTTTTCACAACCACATTTTATCATGACCTAATTACTTTCCTTCAGTTCTTCCAGCAGTGAATCTGCAGATGCATTTAGGCCATCTCCAACTGACAAAATGCATGCATGCAGAAGCAGAGAGACCAGCTAGCAACAAACATCTTTTGGAGGGCCCAGGAATGTAAGACAATAACTTTCTCCCTGTGTATTTAAATTACAATGCAGTCCCCAAACCTTAACAATTAAACATACATCATATTTAATTTGATTGCTAGGATCAGAACTTCATCATAAACTGATCATGCTCAATGAGAGCCAGATTAATGAAAGTGGTATGGCTAATTGAATAAGTTTTCTATATTTAACAGATTAGAGAAACTCACATTCGAAATTGTGGTGCCCGATGACCTTGTTTCTCCATTTGAGGGGACAGATTAGGAGACTTTGATTTTACAGACCGGCCTGGACTAGGTGACTCTGAAGCAGTTTTTCTCGATGACTTCCCCGAACAGCGTAAGAAATCTCGAAGAATCATTGTTTTACCTGCAAGTGCATCCTCACAGGCAACTGCGGTTGTATGTTTTCTCAACTTACCACCTGGTGGTCCACCAAAAACCTCAGTATCATCAGAAGGTGGATCAAAAACAGGTAGCTCCGAAGGTCTGGATGATGTTTTGACGATTGGGGTTCGAAAAACGTCACCATGAAGTGATTCTGCAGATTGCTGGCCACCATAATTTGGAACCAAGTACCTGGGAGGACCTCCAAAAACATCATCATACACCCTAATTCCCTGTGGAGCTCTGCCTCCACTAGAAACCGGACTGTTAGTTCCAGATGGTTTACAAGAATTGCAACAAGAACTTTTCATCCTCACACCAGATGGAAAAGAATGTTTTGACCCACTTGTTGCTCCATCGGAAATAAAAGAACCTACCCCGGCTTTACTTCGACAACTGCTACTTCCACTTCCAGCTCCATTAAGTCCTTTAGACATCCTAATCTCAATCCCTTCAACACTTCTGCCACTACCAGCATTGCCAGAAAGGAAAATCCCACCTCCATCTGAATCAGGAGCTTCAAAAACTGGCAATTCAGCCCCATCTGCAAAGCCTGATCGATTCATGGCCTTATAGTGTAAAAGAAAGGAAGTGGAATGGCTCGTCGGAAAGGGCAGAGAGAGCAGCCATAGCTAGGGCAACAAACCGGGATGGATGCTACAGATTTGGAATGGAAAATAGAGAGAATCATACGAAGTTGCATGCAGGAAAAAAAATGTGCATGAAGGGGATGGTCCCCCTGCCTGGCATTCCACGTGAGTGGCAGATATCCTTGTTTCTCTTTTCAGACCGAACCTGTAGTCCACGTCATTATCCTACGTGGCCCCCCCTCATTTGCTGGTGGCCCTTATGGGTCTTTTTCTAATATTCATCTTTGTGCTAGTGGGTTCCATACCCCCTAGTGCTTGCTCTCCTTTTCTTCTCCATTGTCAAACATTGCTCTGCCTCTTCTTCTCTTCTGCAGATAAGATTTGTATGGCACCCCTCTGCTCTACTTCTCACTTCTGTAGCCACTCCTTATGTCTGTTCATGTTCCTTTTTTTTCTTCGTACTGAAATGC
Organism: Isoetes engelmannii; assembly: GCA_011763485.2. Classification (NCBI taxonomy): domain Eukaryota; kingdom Viridiplantae; phylum Streptophyta; class Lycopodiopsida; order Isoetales; family Isoetaceae; genus Isoetes; species Isoetes engelmannii. The sequence continues at coordinate 11,940 of JAANSK020253808.1, forward strand.
CAAATCTGGTCTCCCTTTTTTTTCTCCTACTGAAGATGCCAAATCTCGTCATCCCACGGTGGATCTTGGTGGATCATCACCTTGTCTTTACTGTAAAGAACACATCTATGCCTTCTGTTTTGTCTCTAATGCCACCTTCTTATCCCTATCTATCTGTTCTTTTCTCCATTTTTACTCATTTTCGCGTTGTGAAAAAATATCGTCAAATATGTAAGAACAAGACTAAGTTGATAAAACTATAAGGAATGGATGTTGTCCTATTTTGTTTTATGACTCCCATCATTTAAAGGCTATTGTGGAATGGATGTTGTCCTATTTGTTTTATGACTGCAATCATATTATGGATATTGCCAAATGCTTCTATTCCATTTGTAATTTTGTTATGATCGTAACCTACGCCGCCTTGAATTTACTTAAGATTATATCTTATAAGGTATTTAATTTTTTTTTTTCTTTTTTTCCTTTTTTTCTTTAAATTTCAGACGGTGCTCTGTTGGCACTGTCAATAGACTATATTTTAATATCATTAGCCCAAATTACATTTAACACCTAGAAATAAAAAAGGGAAATCAAACAACTGACAAACAAACAACTGAATCACTTGATATCAAAGTTTTTCCATTCAGATCACAGCAATTTTCAAGTTCCCACAATTACTATCAGAATCAACTTCTCGAAATTAAAACAGATCCTACAACATTCACAAAGATCTTCTGAAGTCCTCATGAAAGTTTTCCGATAGCATCGAACACATTCTCAACAATAATTGCTCCAGCCTGCGACGGATTAGCTATTGAATCGAAAGAAACACACAGTTCTTTTTCATAGCCGCCATGGATTTGTCCACCGGTATTAAGTCATTATAGAGTTTGAAATGAAACTACCATCTCTTTATTGAGAATAACTTTGAAGCATTTATCCCAAATACCATTATCGATATCAAGTTGCCTCAAACATGATATAGTGACTGTTTGGGGTCTGGGTCCGGGAACTGCTGAGAGGCAGAACTCTGTGAGGACTATTGCACCAAACAACAGCTCCTG
>JAANSK020253819.1:0-12980 GCA_011763485.2 Isoetes engelmannii
AAGTTTTCCAATTTCTGCTCTGTCTCAAGGGCAACTGCCCACGACCACGGCCCCAATTTGACTATCATGCCCACTGGCCTTACTTTATCAAGGTCTTGCCTTGCCTTGCCTTGCCTTGCCTTGCATCGCCTTGCCTTGCCTTGTCTTACCTTGCCCACTAAACTTGTTATGTAGTGGCACTTTTGGGCATTGTTTTATAATTTTCACTCACCCATGATATAAGGGGATGGTGACTATGTTTTGTGTAGTATCCGGGAGTCCGTGGCAGGCTCTAGAAGAAGCGTGGCAGTCTTCTTCACACTAGATCACAATTTTGGCACATGTATTGGAGTTAGTGGTCATTTGGGGACGTGTCCCAAGGACCATAGTAGTATATTTTGTCATGGGTTCTCCGCCACGGAGTGGCATTTTTTCCCATTGTGGTCGCCTTTGTTGGGGCCACTATGGTGTGGGTCACCACTATGGTGTATATGTGGTGTATCCATGGGCATATATGGGCCGTATATACGCATATGCACGTATGTAGTGGGCAGGAGTACTCTGTTCTATCAGATCACATAGAGAGAGATCTATCACGGAGAGGGAGAGACGGTGTATGAGGAGATATTTTTGCTTGAGCTAGTGATGGAGATTATGTTTCTTTGTCTTGTGCATTGTCTAGATCTGGTAGATTGAGGCTTGGATTGTCGGTTTCTCATCCTTCTTGCGAGGTTAGAGCTTTTGCTCTAACAGTTATGGAGGCCGTCGCTCTTCTCTTAACATTGGGATTGGAGGCTTTCGTTGCTATTCATAAAAACTAAAAAGCAGCTCCTTCAGAACAGTTTGAATGCATAAGATGAACCTAAGTCGGCTGCACGAAATGAGGCAAAGCATAAAGATAAGGCAGAAAATGGGGATGTGTTGACGATCAGGCTGCTGCTTTGAAATTGGGTCGCACCATGTTAGAAGGAATCACAGAGCATGCAACAAAAGGAACTAGAAATGTTGCAATTGAGGATCACAGGGTTGATTTTGGGGCATGATGAATTTCTTGAGAACTTGAGATGCAAGCCTCAACCTTCATCTCAGACTGAAAACAATTCTATACAACATGGACATAAGGGGATTAAGTATAGCAGAGATGATCTTTTGTCTTGTAAGGTTGATGAAGTTGTTTTAGCTAACAGGAATTCTTGAGTAAATTTAGAAATAATAGTGACTTTTTGATACTAGATTCAGGAGCGGACCAGTAGCAGCATCACCAAAGATTCTCAAATCATGCAAAGGAAAAAAGGGAGGACACGTGCAATTTGGCAAAGGGGATTTGCAAGGAGTTGAAGATGTGGAAATGCTGGAACATTTTGACCTTGATGGAAAATCAATCAAGTTAGAAGATGTTTTGTGAGTACCAGGTTTAGTTAGAAATTTGATTTCAGTATGTCAACTTGTAGATCTTGATTAAAAGTGTTATTTGAAGAGCTTCATTGTAAGCTTTTTCTTAATAATAAAATCAAATTCATTGGGAAAAGAGTTGGCAATTTCTTTGCCTTGCACAACAATCATTTTGTTCCAAGCATTTACGTGGGTTGTTCTACGATAAAAACCTGGCATGAAAGATTATGTCATGTTAATTCTAAAACATTGGAGCTGCTAGAAAAAAAGGCATTAATGCTACTAAAGGCAATAATAAGGAGTTTAAACCGACATGTCATCATCCTCAGTTTCATGAATGTCGTTCGCTCTCGTTTTCATCTGAAATCTGGCTAAACAAATCGTCCGTGTCTGGCTCTGCCATAGGCTTGCACTCTGTTTGGGAAGAAAAATAAAAACTATTGCACAATGGATGAGATTTGAGTATAGTAAATGGTAGGAGCACGAACCTAGTACTTTGACGTTTTCTAATGCACAAGTATTCAGACAATTGCTTTCCAAAGGCCAACACCCTACAATCAGTTTGCAGCGGCCAAAGGCCTTATATATATATATATATAGCCTTTGGCCTTACCCTCAAGTAGAATGATTCCCGTAAGCAAATTGTAATACTATCCTCCGAAGACAGATTTAAAGAAGATGCTCCCACGAGAGTAGTCTTCAAGTGGGGAAAGTAGATCCCCCACAAGTGTGTGGTCAAGTTGCTGCAATTAATGAGGGGAGGATTCACTCGAGTGGATCCCCCCCAGTGCATGTGAAGCCAAGCATTATTTTTTTTTTGTTGAAGGCTAGATTTTTTATTAATATATAAAATAATGGTACAAGACCTTATTGATGGCTCAAAAGCCAGATAGCCTAAATAGTTCAAGCGCACTTTTTCCAAAGTGTAAAGTAAAGGGCAAAACACCAGTATACAATCCATCTCAATAACTGACCCCAATATACCTGAAGATGCTACCCCTTTAGTGCACTGCAACAGACATGAGCAAAGAAGTAGAAGCTTCATCCCTCGCCTTAACTCGGCCCATACTCCATCTATACTCAAGTACTACTGGGAAAATAGAGACCATTTCCGATTTCTCGTACTTAGATAATATACTCTCACCATCTTCCTATGAGCACAGAAATAAGGGCCTCCCCCTAATGGGGTGGTCGACATCCACCTCCCTTGCCCATGGCGCTAGCTTGGGTTGCATTTCCCTTGTGCTCTACCCACCATTCCTAGCAAGCAGCAACAAGAACATGTGGTCCTCCCGACCAATGCCTCGTGGAATCAATAACTGTAACAGAGTGATTACATGGTGCAGATTCCTATAGTCTACACCTCCTTCCAGCTAGAATGGAAGAGGGCCAACATGAAAGAGGGAACCTCCCACCAAGTTGCAGGTGCTCTGAATCAGTAACAATCATAGCTAACACATGAACAAGGCAGCGCTGCCACAAACTGCCCAAGCTCTCCACCAGCGCATAGCGTCATTCCGGCTAAGGTTTACCATGCTTGAGGAGCCTCCTTTATACACCCTTAAGTAGCCCCGACAGATTTCACACAAACTTGACTGCTCAAGCAAGAAACTAAATGTGTCCCCACTCTATTCAACCTCTAGATAAGCCACTGCAAAACTAGCGCGCTTAGATGCCGGCTAAACAAGCCAAGCATTATTGAGGGGAGGATTCACTCAAGTGAATCCCTCAAGCATGCGAAGTCAACACAATTAATATGGGAGATTTGCCAGGCATCAAGTGTCCTCCCCAAAGGACACTTGATGCCACGTAAGCAAGTGAATTCACTTGAGTGAATAATCCTGAGGATTCACGTGAGTGAATCCACTTGGCTGCTCTAGTCAATTTCGGGAGCCAATAAAGCATTCGCTTTAACATGATATAAAGCAGTGTGTGCAATAACCACCATTCAAGGAGTATCCTTACAAAAAAAAAAAAAATACCACGTGAATGTTGCAGCTCCAATAATCGCACCCATGTCCAGAAAAAGCGCTAACAGACAAGATTTGCTTCATTGGTAGGCACAAACACAATGGCAAAGCAAGCTTCACTTTAACGCTTTTAGGTCCTAAATAAACATACTAGAGTTGTATGCTTTGGATGAATGGATTATGACCCTCTTTCCTTTTGAAATTATTCTTAAGGTCATTTAGTGCTTGTAGAACGTTACTCAAATGTCATTTTCCCCATCATCATACAGTTTTTACATGTTTTGATATAGCACGACCAACAGCATAATTTGCAACCTTGAGAAGTGAGAAGAAAATACAGAACTTCCTCACGAAGTGGAGAATAAGAAATGCACACACTAGCAACATAGACTAAACAGCCACACTAAAGCCTAACCTTAAGTAAACCCGGTGGTTTACCTTGATAAATCAAATAGTGATAGTCTTTCTAGTGCTCTTTTTCTTGTTGGCCAATCCGGATCTCTTGTTCAGTTCAAGTCTCTTTGTATTTTCTAGAGATCAATGGAATCATATTATTGAAAAACAAATTTCTTTAGTTTCCATCACCTCCAATGTCATTGCAAAGTGTGGACCAACTATGTTCTTAAAACATTTTCATATTACCATTGGCAAATCCAGCTCCAGGATTATTTATCATTGCAACATTTCTTTAAAGTAGCACAAATTCACATCACGAGTTTCTGATATGATAAATTTGCACAAGACTTTAACTAATCAACACTTTTCTGATTGATCACTATCACTAGACATTATGTACCTGAATAAATTCAGCCACTTGAGCATTGGCACATGAGTTCTGAACGACGTCAAAGACTTGCAGATTAACTAAGGCCTAACTAGCCAACAGATACAACGTGCCATAGATTAAAAGAGAAGAAACCTAGCTGCTGACATGTTTTTCTTGAATTGCCTTCTAGGTCTGTTTGGACATCTTACTTACTTGTGTATTCAAACAAAGAAGTCCAAAAATAAGTTTTAGCAAGAACGGGGAAACCTTCATTTTACTGCACCCCCCCCCCCTTCCCGACGTGGCACAAATCCAGACCACACAATCAGCAAAATCAAAGGTTGAGATCTGTGCACGTTGGGGGGTTGGGGAGGGGGATGGGGAGGGGTTACGAATTCTAGCCAAGAACAGTAGCGATGTTATGTGTCCAACTGTTTGCTCCAAACACGCTTAAAAAATGAGATGCTCACAGTTGATACACTGATTGATCTGGCCAGCCTTTTTAATAGATAAGATAAGATAAGATAATATTTTTAATGCTAGAACCTAGTGCTCCACGAAAGTTATCTCTTCCTCGTCGTCGTGAGCATAGCGGATAGGCAGGGAATAGCTACCAGGAAGTTACTGGCGATAGCAAGTTTAGCCAGTCAGAGGGAATATCCAAGTATAAACTGGCATATATCTAGAATGTTCCACACTTCCACGTGAGCGAGGGTTTGCCCTTGAGGGGCAACCCAAAAACATTATATTTCTTCCAAATCAATCCAAAGAAGCAAGCGGCCATCGTTCTATATCCCTGTTTCACAAATTTGTTCTCCAATTTCTAAAGTTGTCAGTAGTCTTATCTATAAACTGGAAATCAAATGGTGTCCAGAGCATCCCACATCAAAATTGACCTACAGGTGGATAGGCTAGAATTCAAGCTACGAGCAGGGTTGCGGTTTGGCTAGGGTTTGCGCATACGAAGTGCTAGAAAGCATGTGTGATGTTACTATTTTTACTTTTCGATTGTTGTTAGATGCATGCAAGCGCACGCAAGTGAGCACTCAATGAATATAAAGTCCGTGTAAAAGTAGAAACAAAATAATATTGATTACCGTCAAGAAATTAAGGAATTGCAAAAGCAAGCAACACAATTACTATTAGAGACTATACACACGTGGCAGTACATATCTCAAACCTTGCTACATTATCAATGGCAATCTTGTTTACAATTGCCAAATATAACAAATATGTTCATCACAATCCACCTAATCTGTAATCATATTAAATCCCTACTTCGAGTCCTTTTGGTGGAAACAGCTTTCCACGATGATTGAATATCATAAAATCCAGATTATCAGGAAGTTGTACGACCCTGAAAGTTAAAAGTCAGATTTCTATGCTGTGAAAACATAAAAACTTGAATAAACATTAATCAGAAAATTGGAATTATGAAATGCTTAATTGCAACATAAAGGTTACGCTTAATTGCACATGTACTTATTAACGGAATCAGTGACCAAGGAATTGGACAGCAGCAATTATATTTGGATATGGTGCTCATGACAGCAATGTTGTCATTCGAGGATTGGCTTACCACAATACGTTCCTAAAAAAAATTCAACAGTCATTGGTTCTTTCTTTGTTTGGAGTTGGACATATTGACCAGACTGGCCTATTGCTTCATGATGGACTCCAGCATGCTGCTTGCATGTTAAGGGGCGAGTGAATCCATCAGATTATAATAAAAGGGGTTTGATGGGAAATTAGATCACTTGGCAATACTTGCTCTGAAAACTATCATCATAAAGAATGAAATGTAACTAGGGAATCGATGCATATAAATTCAGTGCACACAAAAGAATATGTTTGATGCATAAATTATTCTGCTGCATCTAGCAGATATGAGCAGATTAGCTCTAAAAATTATACACACACTATAATTAAAGTACAGCCTTTGTTGTGGTTGAGTTCTTCAAATAAATCAACATTGAGCCTCTCAATCACTCAATAAAAGATATTTCAAAATGTGCAAATAGAGAGTACGCACCTGTTTTCTGTGGCATCCAGAGAAATTGGAAGGAAGGATCCTGGAACAGTTAAAGCAGCCCAAAGACACAGTAATAAACTGAATCCAATCTCCAGCAGAACCTACAAATGCTAATCAAAGTTTAGAGAGTAAAAAAGAATCAATTCGAAAATACTTCAAAATGTGATTCTCAGACCTGAACTGGAGGTCTTATGAACTCTTCCTCCTTTATTTTGAGCAGGCTACGGTCTGCATCAATTATGGATATTGCTATTCTTAATTCTTAATACAGGAAAATCTTCCAGATAAAAACCATGGTGCAACAGGAATTCACAAGCTAGATTTTCATATCAGCTTTAGTCCGTTCGTTTTGCACAAGCGACATTTTTTATACTAACCATGTACGAGATCTTACATTGTATGGTGGAGTATCCAGCATGTAGCAGCAACAGAACTCCAAGGCTACCCACGATCGTGTCGGTCTTCATTCTGATGAGGATTGGGCGCTTCTCCCCTGATTCTCTTCCGAAACCTAAGAATGGTACGGATGCAACCCGTTCTCTTGCACAAAGTGAGGTAGAAGTTTCTCCCACTACCTAGGGACATTAACCTCCTCCCCTTTGGGGAAGGGGATTCTAAACCTTGCCTAAAACTTATAAAACAGCCACAAAATTGTACCTATACTACTAACGGGCATAAGTTGGAAACGTGCAAATGATAAAGGCACCAATGATACCGAGGTGTGGCTCTAGCTATTGCAACTCCTTCCTCTTTCCTTTTGTGTTGGTGTTAGTGGATGTTGTGCCATTACTCTATCCAAGAGTTTAGAGTTTGCTTTTATGATCTAGCAAAGTGCCCATGACAATATGGTTGGTTTACATGCGGCCAAGCATTACTGTGGATAGTAATGGTGCCCAGCAACGCTGGGCATAAGTTGAGAGAAGAAAAGAGCCAGACATAAACTAACTTTATAGTCTTGAGATAAGCTTCACTTGAAATATATTATGACCTTCAGAGCTTCTTCGTTATAATATGGAAATTCGCAATACATAGTATTTTTGGAGGAATGGGTCTTATTACGAAGGATTTTAAAGTTTGTCACTTCTTTTTTCTTTATACACTCGCTTTAAGAGAGGGTTCGAAATGTATATGTTTCTTCAATACATAGATATAGTTTTTATAATATATATATGTATCTTCTTTTAATGCTGCACATCCAAACGAAAGAATATAAACATATACTTCCTGTGAAATATGACCAGAGGCAGTATTCAAACGTGCACAACATGCCAACGCAAAATATACAACACCACGGCTACATTTGACTTCAGAAGTATAATTCTATTGAATATATTAGACAAATTTAGTAACTCTATTATGTGAGTGGTAGTCTAATTCTATTGAATATTACACAAAGTTGGTAGCTCTATTATATGAGTCGTACTGCCAGTTTGAGCACCTCCCAGAAAGTATTTTTAAGGCAAAAACAAACTAAACAAAAGCCCTATAAAGTTATAGAGACTTCAATTTCCTTACAAAGCAAAAGGAAACTAAACAAAAGCCTATAAAGTTACAAATAGTTCAATTTTCTTTCAATCTTATTTCCCATCATGTGAGAGCACAAACTATCTTCTTCTCAATTACAATTGGATGATTGCATTTGGACACGACGTTGATATAGAATTTTCCTGTGTTATTTCTATATGTATTATTTGTACACCGTGAATTAATTTACCTTCGTTGATACAATGCAAGACAACCTGTTTGGCATATAAGATCACCATTTAACAGAATTGCCAATAATCTTAATCACCTTGCATGACTGCATGCTATAAAGCATAAGTGTGAGTGCAGCCTCATTTGGTAACATGACTTCTTAAAAAGGTCATATGCCTAAATGACCTCACTGATACTATGCATATATCATCTAATCATTGCCTAAATTTGTCCAAGTTTAACATTTGCAGAATTAATTGCAGCCCAAGTATATGGAGATACCTCTGTGATCCTCTTGGATGCAGATTTTGCTTCAAGTAAAGCACCATGGTAATCCAACATTCGCATCCGAAGCAGATCCTTTATAGTTAGAAGATCATCTTGGCAGTTCATCTTCAGGTTTCAATTCAAACTGGAATATATATCAGCTTTTGGGACTAAAACCTATATGTAACAGAGATGAAACAACAAACTGGAATGTAGACGTGCTTTGGACCACGTGATGACACTAGATGAAAAAATCAGATATGTGGCCTGAATATCTACTGTAGGTAGTCTCGAACCTTTGGAATGATTCTCCGAAACAAATCCATATATATCTCATATAACAACTCAAGAATGAAAAATGAAATGGAAGGCCAAAGTATTCCTTTATTTTTTTGTTATATTGCTCAAGCAACATGGAGTAGTGATGACGCAAGCATAAACTTAATACATGGTACCAGGATCCTGCTAAGCTCAAGAGGAAATGATTGCAGACTCGTTTGAACACAATTGAGCTTGGAATTTTGGAAATGAATTTTGTCCTGCAGCATCTAAAACACAAAGATGATCTGAGTTCAGCGTTTGCAGCTAGCAAATGCTTAAGTCCATCAGATTCATGGCCAAAAAGACACCGTACATGGTTCGCCAATAGCTTGCAGAAGGGATTGTTAACATTGACCCTTCATCAATGTTATACAAATATCCGGGAGCAGGCTCTTCATCAAGGAAGCAGTAACTCTAAGAGCCTACAATAGATACCAAGGGGAGCAACATGGAGCGAAGCACGGAAGATACAAATGGCTGCACCCACAGACACGGCTGGCGCCATGGAAGGAGTAACGACTGCCACCACAGAAGATCCTACTGAAACCCCCACGACCAAGTACAAAATTCTGCCATCATTGATCTTAGTGGGAGTTCCAAATTTTGCTGGTAATAGGATTTTCAAGTACAAATCTCTGGATATCTCCAAGTACAGTATGAGGCGACATGCTTGCTCCCTATAAGTCGACTTGCCTCACATTGACAAAGCTACCGGCAGTTCTGCTTGAGTCCTTAATTGCAGACATTTCTCTCGATCCAGTTTCGCAAGCCTCAGGCCGGAATTGCTTGTATTGTGTTTTCTGCATATGACCTTAGGCTATGATGTATTGTCTTGATTCGAGATTTCAATAAAGTGTTCATCGCCGAGTGTTCAAAATTGTTTGCGTGTGCAAATTTGTCCGAGTGTTCATCTTAGCTTGAGTGTTCAAAATTTGTCTACGTGTTCATTGATTTCTTCAGTTCTCCATCTGTGTTAGCAAAATTTCCCGTCGTTTCGAAAAATCCCGTGTGACACTTTATTTGGCAGGCTTCTTGGGTGCTAAAGATCACTGTGAAGCAGTGAATCTACCCACTTTCGTCTGCCCGAACCCTGATCCCTTAACACAGGCGCTTACTGCCGGGTCTGCAACTGTTCTTTAGCCTTGTTTATGAGTTATCAAAAATTCTCCACCGATCAAGTCCTCATCCAAGCATTCGCAAGAATGGAGAGATATTTGCGTTGATTGGACCAACTGAACTATGTCTAACCATCTGTCAAAGCCCAAACTGCACCTTCCTCACCGCTTTCTCGTTCTGCACCATTCCCAGCTTCGACTCCTGTTTTTTCTACTTACCCTCCAGCTCCTTCTCCTAAGCCATCACTTTAACCATCTCTAGAGTGGTTCCCTGCCTATTACAATTCCAAACAATCCTTTCAATTTGACCCTTTCTCACTTCCTCCACCAGCTCTTTCACCCCAATTAAATTCCGCACCTGTTCAGCAAAATGTTCCTTCATCGATTCTTGTTCTTTATGCCCAATCCTAACTTCCTGCTACTACAGCGTCTGCATCTACAGTCACTACTTACGTCCTGACGCCATCATACTCGCCACCCTCTGCTGCCCCATCATTACCAACAAATCCATTTTCACAAGCACAATCTGCACTTCCTTCCTTATATTATTCAGCACATTCAGCTTCACTGCAACCTATTGTCCAATATTTTCCTCAGATCTATCAACTACTACGGTCTTATCCTCAGCCATCCTTGCCACTACCTCCTATTGCTATGGCTGCTATTGTAGCCAAGGTAAAGATTAGCTATCTGGTGTTTGAGACTCTGCACGGAAAGCCCTCCACAAAACGGAGGGTTGCGGCACATCTTAGTGAATTTGACTTGTTGGCTATTCTCAATGGCCACCAAGATCCTCTGTTGAAATTTTACATGGTCAGCACAACACTGCAAGGTCAACCAAAAGAGTGGTTGCTGGCGAATAAATGCAACTAGAATGAAGATTGGTCACTCATGCGACAAGCATTTTTAACCCATTACAGTTGTACTGAAGATGATTCGTAACTCTTAATACAGTTGGCTTGGCATCAGCAGAAGGACATGGAGTCTCCAAGAGAATTCGCAGACCAAATTCTGTTGTTGGTAACAAAGCTAGTTGAAACACCTTCAAACAACCAACTTCTTGCATGGTTTCTGCAGGGTTTGAATCATCAAATAAGAGTCTACACGGGGCTTCAAGGACCAAAAACTCTTGAAGATGCCATCAAAGTAGCAAACCGATCCGTAAACATCACCACGCATACCCCTCTAGCTGAAGACCCTTCAAGCTCTATGTCCTCGCATGTCGTCCCCCCACAACTTGCTCGGCCAGTACAAAATCGTAGTCACATCTGGTGCAGTCACTGTTCAGTACCAAGGCATCATGTCACTGAATGCAATGCCCTAATGGGCCCCAGACATTGCAAGAGATGCAACATGAACAACCACAGCACTGACGAATGTCGTACCCCACAGCCACTACACTTCGGCTGCACCTTCTCCGTGCAGAATACAAATGTCGTTGCAGCACAACCATCGTCTTTCAGAGACAATAGCCATATCACATGTTTCCATTGTGATCAATGTGGGCACATTCTATAAGTTTTTCCTCAGCTGCCCATTGTACAGATCCAGCTCCCGAGGACCAATCAAATTGCCAATATTAGGATCTCCTCGGATCAGCTTTGGAACGCCCAAGGGAATGTCAAACTTCTACCATGCCACCTGCTGTCCATGAGTCGAGAGGTCCTCCAGCTCCAAGGCCACAACAACCTTTTGCAGTGGAGCAACAAGTTGTGCAACTTCTAGATCAGGTCACACTTAGTGAACAACCACGCTGTCTCTTGAACTGGATTATGGAGGTACCTGTCCATAATATTCACCCTATTAATATGGTTGCGACACTACAAGAGAACGAGCATCTTTTGTCATAAAAATCGTCCAATTGTCCAGAGAGATTTTGCCTGACGTACAAGTTGATGAGTGTGCTGACAATTACTACCCTGACACATTTCCTGACGATATTACGTCAGATATATTGTCATATTAATCGTCAAAAGGTTCGTCAGGACATGCGTCACACTATTCATTAGAATATGAGTCAGAAACATATCGTCAGAATTTACGTCAAATATTGCGTCAAAATTTGCGTCAGAAATATCGTCGGACATAGAATAATATTGCTTTCTTAATTATAGATCCATTAAGCATAGACAACTATTCTCCATGTGCAACTTGTTAATTGCTCCATTACGCATTTCTAGAAAATTGATTTCTCTTTCACAAAAGTATGGTCCAAAGTTAAAGTTTTGTATATAAGATTTTTTCCTACCCTTACATTATTAGCTGTGTAGATTTCACCATTCGATTTATCAGCTATTACTACCCTTTTTTAGTTCATCTCTCCATCCATCAAATCTTGCTTCACCAGATCTGGCAGGCCCCCAATTGCCAGTAGTTGTTGTTCAACTATGTGCGTCTCTTTATTGCCTGCTGCATAGTATAGCTTCTAAAAAATGACTCAAAAATTACTCAGATCTGCTTAAGTCTTGCTCCACTATAGTCATCACTCTTGGCTCAAGTTTTTTTGATCAATTGTAGTGCCCTTGCATCTGATCCTATAACGTTATACAATGAATGCCCCCAAAACTTTTCAAGTACTAAGTTGTCATCCAATGTCCATCCTTCAAGGGCAATCTTAACAACACCAGCACCTAAAGCCGTTGTCTTGGATCTCTAAACACCTAAAGATAAGAGAAGATATTATTAAAGGAAGAAGATCGTTATTCTATCAATCCAAAATTGTGCTGACATGACTTTCTTATCACAGTTTGCATACCTATGAGGCTGACCTATAGGCATATCAAACGTATTTTGAAGTTTATGATAAATACACAAAACCAAGGCAATATACTGACTCATCATATCATGAAAAGGATTAGGCATTTGGCAGACAACTGCTTGGAGGTAGAAATGGGTTATTGTTCAACCGATGTTTTGCTAAAGATTGAGTGCATCTTTGCATTTAGAATGCACGTCCTACACAGGCCCATCATATCATGAGAAAGATTAGGCATTCGGCAGACAACTGCTTGGCGGTAGAAATGGGTTAGTGATTCAACTGATGTTTTGCTAAAGATCGAGCGCATCTTTGCATTTAGACTGCACGTCCTACACTGCCAACTGCATTCCCGTAATAACCATTTCCAAGCATATGTATGTGCTAAGATGCATAGTTCATGACTGGCTGGGGGTGGAACAAAATTAAATGTATAGAATAATACAATAAAATACGTGAATTTAGCTTCCTCCTCCTTGCTTTTCGTGCTCCAGCCTCCAAGCTTGCTCAAGCTTGGCCAAATCTCGTCCCAGCACTCTCCAATCTTGGAGAACTCGTCCCAGCCAGGTAAGGGATCATAAATTGACAGTTTTGAGTCATCCAAGATGTTAGCAGAGTTAGGAAGGGGGCAGCTAGCTTCCTCTTCGATTCAGCTGCTACTTCGTGTGGGAGCTCGCCATAGTCAAGT
>JAANSK020253830.1:0-22865 GCA_011763485.2 Isoetes engelmannii
AAATATAAAGACTAAGGATACAAGATCTCTCCAATATTGGAAGATCAAAGAGCCCCTCTCACACTTGGCAGGGTGTAAATGAAAGAAAAACCATATTGAATGTATGAGTATATGTATGTTTTGATGTAAAATAACCCCCCCAAGGGTCACTCACTAGTCATGTATGGTTATGAACCCCCCTTTGGTTTTGGGGTTTAATGTTTTATTGAAAAAGGTTGTGGCCCTCCATATTTAGCAATGATTGTGTTCTTTTTTTTTTCCTTTTTTGTTTTGGGCTTACACTTGGCGTCGACCTAGAATACAGGCGACAGAAGCAGGTCCATTCCAGAATGATCAGACCACGTGGAGTTGCTACGACTTGGTCTGTATGGTTGCTTTTTGTTAGCAAAGCAGACCCAGATCTCTAGAGTAGATCTCCGGAGCATGAGCCGGTTTCTCCTGTTGCATGCTCCAGGGGGTCCACCTCCACATTTGGAGTTTTTTTTTATCTTTCTTGCTGCTTCCAGGTTGAATCCTTTGCGCTGGCAGTTTGGATCGTTGTAGTTTGCCTTTCCAAATAAGGGTCATTGGAGTAAGGCAGCGAAGAGAATGAGATTGGGAATTGCCCTATATTCTGGGTTTGAGTCCCAGGCTGTTTACATTCTACATTCTAATAGCTCTTGCTCTGATCTTTGCAGGATGGATGAGGGGGTTCAATTCCCCTGTATGTTTTTTCTCTGTGTATTATTAGCCGTCTTCTTACATACATTCTTGTTTAGTGGAGGCTTGGGAAGGGCAAGTGACACAGAATTCACCAGAGTTGAAGCCCCAGTGCTAGAGATTGCAATTTTCTTGAAGTCACATGCAGTCAGAATGGGAAAATGCTTGCTCGCAATTCCTTATAGCCGAGCTGGTTGATTGCATGTGGTCTTTGCGCTGGCTGGAGTAGAGAGCTCCTTCTGATTTGTGGCAAATCTTTCTGATTTGGGCATTGCCACGTGCACGGTGTGGATGCCAGCACTTTTTGGAAAAAATTTTAATCCAACGGCCACGTCTTTTATAATTAAAAAAAAAAAAACCCGGAAACATTAGAGTTCAAAATGATTAGAATAGAATAGAATAGATTTCTTATCATCCACGGAGATCAATTGGTCTATGGGACCTAAACAAAGAGAGCAGCAAGCCGATTATTGTCAGGGTTAAAAAACACCCGCCCCGAAGGGGTTTTCGAGGGAAAAACCTTGGCAGTAATAAGTATGCTGGCATACTGTACAATAATATAGTGCCATTCAATATCGCACAAGCGGACACAACTGAGTCCGTGTATCCATTACCTCTTGAAGATATGAGCCTAGCAAACCTACAGAGGCCGCGTTCAATAGCTCATGCAATGGCTGGCCAGGCACAACTAACTGAACATACCGTGCTCGGATATGATCGAATGATGGGCAGGTCTGAAATGCATGGCATTCATCTTCAATAGCTCCATGTTGGCAACACTGACAGATACTGTCCTCGCATGCCTCCCAGGTCCATCGGCCTGTCTCAATCCCACTGGCCACGTTTGGGAGGCCATTGAGTTATGATTCTTCAAACAAATCAATCCGGAGGCAATGTGCACCCGTGAAGCTATCAGTCTGCGCCTCTTCATAGGCAAATAAGTACACAAATAGTGTTGTGGGCCTCGGGTGGACATGGGATTGACCTGCTGCCGATAGTGTACCAACTTGACGTGTGCCAGTGCATCTGCATCCCAGAGTTTGCTAAGGAAGCAAGCCTCAAGATACTCCCTCAATTGATCATATGGTCCTTCTCTGTTCGTACGTGCACACGCCTGTGTGTCTGTACATTCCATCGAGACCCACTGAGCTTGCTTGTTCTTCCAGTAGGCTTTGCGGCGTTGTGGGCCCATTGCTATAGCTAAAACAAGATTGGGCAAACGGGCATCCCCCATACCAATTACCTTCAGGAAGTAAATAATATGACGGTCCAGTGCGGTCCTCTGAAGGGGTAAGAAACCGTCTCCTGTAGCAGGATCTGATATGGAACTGTGGACTTCACCCCAAGTGCCAAGAAGGCCTTTTGTACCTGTTCCAGATCATTCTAGGTGGCGAGGGATATTACCGGACCCCACACCTCCACCCGTACAAGAGAACAGGCTCGACCAAGACCCTGAATAGGTGTGCTTAATGACTGCAAGCATACAACTCTGCCTTGTGACTGTTGTTCCGCATGACATACAGTGCTTTCCAGCTGTGACGTGTAATATGATGGAAGCGTAGTGCTCTAGATCTCAACATTATTATAAACATCCCCAACCAACGTCGTCGAATTGAAAATGTGGAGAAAATATAATCATTTGTGGCGTTTTGTAAGATCATGGCCGTCGGATCTAAATGCTAAGTTGTTGTGGACCTCACTATTATCTTTTACTTTTCACATGTAAATAATTTGACGAATTAAGCTTTTGGCTATGGCGTCTCCGGCAGCAGCTATGGCGGGCTGGGCCGATTCTATAGACCGTCTTTTGGACGAATCTGCTCGTTACACCACTGCTTTGAGAGCAGCCTTTGTGCGTTACCAAACTCCACCACCAGGCAACTGTATTCCAAAGAATTTGCTTTTGCCTGCACTCCAGTTCTTCGTTCAGGTAAGGCTTTAACCCGTCTTTTTCTATTTTTATTTTTTGTCCTAGATGAACTTAATTGGCAATGCATACGGAGGACGGAATGATTCTTTCTTTCTGCCAATGCAACCCCTTTTCCAGACTAGGTATCATAAAAGGGGTTTGTCAGATTCAAAAGCTGTAGATTAAAGATGCTCAAATTGCATAGAATCTATTCATCTCGTTCAAAAATTGCGATCGACCTGCCTTTTATGCATCCAATATATGCTATTCCTTTTATAAACAACACGTTTATCTTAACCTTACACTTTCGACGCTGCTTTAATTACGCGCATGATGGTCTTTATCACTTCAGCTCACACATGCTTAGCGACATGTTGTTGACTATCAAGAATATGCAGTTCACTAGACATAAAGCAAGGTTGAAAACAATAATCTTCCTTGATGCAGCATGCCTTCAACCTGTGGTCAGTCAAGTGGCCACGGTTCTAGCAAAATAATGCTTCTCTGTTGTTTTCTTAGACAAGCCAGAAGCTGAAGAAAAATTGAATGGTGGTCTTGTTGAATCTGCTAGTTGCATTTAGTCCGTGTGATTAGAAGGAATATAGTTTCTGCATAGGCATCAGAACTTGTAGTGCAGCATTATATATGTGCCGTGTTACTCAACAAAACCTTCAGTTTTGGCACATTCTGCTTGGCTATTAAGCATTACTTTTAGAGTCTATACAGATATAATTCAATGGTTGTTAGAGAGTTAGTACATGCTCATATAGTACATCATTAAGTAATTATTACAGCCAGTAAAACATTGCCAATGAGCACATGTCGCATTAGTATGACAAAGTTATTTGCACCTAAAGTTGAATACAATGTGACTGATTGTTACCCTGCAATGCTGTTTTGTACAGACAATCCAGGAGGAGTTGGATCCGAAAGCAGGGAAAATTTGCCTAAGGCCCATATTTCAAGAGGATATAGATGCCATATTGGAGGGTGATAGCGCGATTGATATTGAGCAACCTATTGACATTGATCATTTTGATAAGGTTGCCAAGAAGATGTTAAAACGCATTGCACTGGATAGGGGTAAACGGTTGGGCTTTTTCGTGGTAGGGGGTGTTTTACTTGTGCACATAACCAAGAATACTCTGAAGAAGGTACCCTTTATAGGACCACCAATTTGTTCACTTCTTAACATTGTCATGCCAACCACGTTAGTGGGCCCTGCCGTGGGGGTTGCTGGGGCTATGTATTTATAAAGGGCCAAAACTAAACTCTGGACTGGTTAAGGATGCTTTTCAGCATCTACTTTGACAACCTGGCTTGCCACATACCATTTTATGAAGCGCTATATATTTTATCAGGATCTGGCAGCTCCGTCATAGGACAATGTACTACATTTGTGGAAGGTTTCACTGCACACTTTATCAGGACCTGTGAGCTTCATAAGATGATGTATATTATCAACAGCATATTGGGTTGCATTGTATGTATGAACAAGGTATTTTATCTATGTATGAGCATGAACAAGGTTTTTATGCCTTTTCACAGTTTCTGAGAAGATCATAAATGTGTCAGTGGGATGTCTTTGGTATTTATAATAGCAAGACAAAAAATTACCTGCAATGGGGGGCCACATCTGGTATGTAACCTTGGAGAATGTTTAATAGAATTTATGTCATATGGCTATTGTTGTCGCGATCATTAACTATACCAGCAATCTAAACAGTTCAGACAACTGTGGTATCAAATCTTAAAAAAAGTTACTATGTTAAACATGAATCATGATAAGATAAAAGGGAGGAGTACAATGACTGCTACCTGTAAATAGAATTGATGATGATAATATAGTTTCCTTTCATATTCTTGGAAAATTAATTTTGGCATGACACCTTAACATTGTATACACACAAGATGACTTCATGTTGTTTTTACTGTGATAGAAAACCTTCGCTAGTGGAAAACAGGCTATATGTCTTGGAGCTTGTTACAGTCCTGTCAGTCAAACCGGAAAGCTGCAACTAATGCCCAAACTTGGAAACTGAGGCCCACCATCTGGAAGATATCTTTGATTTGCTCGTGGGAATATGGTTTTGTGTCATCGTCTTCAGCTTGAATCAAGCCAAAACAATGGCAGAGCTACCCATAGGTAAAGGGCTTACTCAAAATGTGGCTGAGAATATATCCAATGGCTAAAAGCTAAATTCTGTGGGGTTCTTTTCATATCCCCAGCAGAATGTAATACAGAAGCGTAATTGGCAGGGCCACCAGCATTCCAAAGATCACCCTGCATTGCAAAAAGACGAGAACATGTGAGCTTCACAAACAGGGCCCATGCTAGAAATTCAATAAGGTGATGAACATACGCTGTGCTGAGGATGTCAGGATGAACATTGTACTCTTTTGCAAATACAAATGGCACTATTCCTTGGGGTAGGGCTGCCTGCAAATGTATTATGCATTAGTTCTAGAGGAAAACTATAAGATCATAGTAGACAATGATCTCTCTCTGGTTCTGGATACCTGGACAATGGCTGCGCGCAAATCTAAGCTTCTAAGACCAGTTACTGCGGATGCGGCTGACATAACAGCCGGACCTGCACAGAAACGAACCACCATTCCAATTATTGCCATTTTTGTGCCACATGCTAGGAGTCTCGATTGCAATGCCATGAAGAGTCCTGCAGTTTTCAACAAATTAGCATATTAGAGTTTTTCTCTTTTTAATATACTAATTGGTCAGAAACAAAACAGACATGAAGCATTACCCAGGCTAAACATTGCCATCCCGAGACCCGCATCCGAAAGTATGGTGATTGATTTTTCTATGATTTTAGGCATGCTAACATGCCACCTGCAGGGAAAAAAATTTATATGATATCTCAGGCTTGTCTGGAAAAGAAGTTATAAAGATAGATAGATAGATGAATTTTAACGTCCTATAGTTAAAAAGGTTCCAAAAATGTCTAACTTTATATGATATCTCAGGCTTGTCTGGAAAAGAAGTTATAAAGATAGATAGATAGATGAGTTTTAACGTCCTATAGTTAAAAAGGTTCCAAAAATGTCTAACCTGAGATTATTTAATGTTTTAGGAAAAGAAGTTATAAATGTCTTATAGTTAAAAAGGTTCCAAACATGTCTAGCCTGAGATCCTTAATATGTAAAATGTCTAGCCTGAGATTCTTAATATGTTTTAGAATATCTAGGCTAAGTATTATTTAAATGGAAAGAGCAGATCTGTATGATTAGTAAAGAAGATTTAAATATGTGTAGTCTAAATATGCGTGATTATAATATATATAGTCTAGCATTATTGAATGGAAACAATCGATATGCATCATTAGGAAAGCAATAATTCTACCTGAAAGAGATTAATGCCCAGGTGAGGCCCAACAGGCTGGAATAAGTATTAGGATTTCGGATCAGCTTTCTCCACACCATATCCAGGATCAGCTTTGTCATAACACTGGCAGGAGGTAATTCTCTACCTTTTCCAGGAAGCCTAGGAGTAAGCGCTGCTGTTGATCCAGACTCATTTTTCTCAAGCTTCTCGGGTTGTTTTGTTCCAAACGTGAAATCATCATGATCCATATGGTCCTCATAAACTTGATTTCTTCCTTCTGATGAGACTGCCAAAATGCAGTTAATTTAGGGGTTAAACTGATAAAGATAATGCGCAAATTGGTTCGTAAATTGGTACAGATTAGAAGAGTTCCTTACATTCATTAGGTTCTAAGCAGATTATGGGATGAGATCTAGCAAATTATGCATACTAGTAACAATTTCATGCAGGTTATGAGGCACATTCATTAGATTCTAAGCAGATTATGGGATGAAGATCTAGCAAATTATGCATATTTGTAACAATTCCATGCAGGTTATGAGGCAATTCCAAGGAAAAGGTTCTCAAATTAGAAATGTCTTCAAATGGAGTGGATCCTACTTTATGATTCTAGAAAATGGTAGTTAACTCCATGCAGATCAGACAAATCTAGATTATGATATGAATTGGAGGTTCCATGCAGATCAGACAAATCTAGATTATGATATGAATTGGAGGTTAAGAAGAAGGAAATGAAGAGAAGAAGAAGAAGAAGAAGAAATACCTTCCATTGAGACCTCTTCAGTGGGAGAAAGGACAACAAGTTTAGGCTCCTTAGTGGCAGAATCATGGACACCATAGTCATTTCCTCCAAAACAGTGAAGCCCTCTTTCAGAAGTAGGCGAGGCGCTAGAACTCCATACAAACATATGCAACTCCTTGGCATCAGTGTCAAATCTGCCACCAGGTTTGGCCTTGGAATTGGGAGACGCAGGAGCCTGTGGCACTTCCTTATGCATGTGGGATATATCCCCATAGTTCCTCTGCTGAGACCTAGAGTAAGAAATCCTGGGAGCAGCAGGATGAACATCTTCCCTGCTAGACGAAGATTGAAGGCCAGATTGGAGGCCGTAGCTGCTCTCAGACAATCTGCTGGGCTGATGAATGGGGCTTGAATTGCCCTTGTTAGCCATCATAAGGTAATAATCGTTCCTGTTGAAGCTGGAATCTCTGGGTGTCATATTTCGGGAAGATTGCAGGGAATAAATCTCAGCGTTGCTCAGATTTGAAGGCCTGGGAGTGCCCATGACGGACCCCATTGGAGATTTGAGCGAAAGCATATCAATCGCAGAAGCGGTAGATTTTCTAACCTTGACATGGAGCTTTCCGTCTTCCCCAATTTGGGCTTCTGTCATAACAGGGTCTCTTCCATCCAAGCTCATTACATCGTGATCTACTTTGAAGGAAACAATGGAAGCGGCAGTATCAGGGAATTGATCCATTATTAAGATTCTGGCACTCCGGTATTCATATAAGAACAGTAGCAGAGTATACCAGACTATGCATTGCAAAACCACGGCCTGCACAACCAGATTTCCATGTACTGGTCCATACATTGCGTATAACAGCGGCACCCCCATAACCAGCGTATTGGGCAGTGTTGCTACCATGAAATATGTTATGAACCAGTCCAGGCTTCCCCATTTTGAATACCATACCCAAACTGCAAGTATGACGATGAATACTAGCTTTTGAACTCCGTCTGCTGCTACGAATAGAACATTCATCTCGTATGGATTGTTGTTTGCTATGATTTGGAAAGAAAGTAGCGGCACAGCAAATAGAGCTACAAATCTGTTTATCCCTGAGCATTGATCCGGCGATAATAGCTTCCACCATCTTACCGACCCATATGCTAAAATCATAGCTACGTATAACGGCACTACTGCTGCCATCACATTGTAGAAATCCTTTCCGGTAATCATCTTTCCTACCCAGCCCTCCGAATTCCTTACTGGGTACTGTGCATTTTCTGATGAGTCTTGGTAGAAAATAGGATATGGGCTCACATATTCTTACTTGGTCTGATAGTATGCAGGATTCGGGCTTCGAATTCTGAGCATTTTCTTGCAAATCTGGATAGAAACAACGAAATTCTTACAACGTCTGATCATACAGGGTTGCCCTCAATTCTTGCCGAAAATCTCTTTTTCGGCTCTAGCTGTCGGATTTGGCATTGGCTGCTGCTTTATCCCTCATTCTCACTTTTGCCGCTTTACAGGAAGGATGGTACGATGACGTCTTTTTCTCCCCAAATCTTCAGCAATTCAAATTTCTGCAGTCTGGGTAGAAGATTCCAAGAAAAAGAAACAAAACAAACAGGTTACTCCTCGCTGTTCTGGCAATTTTGGCAACACCAACGATAAAATTGGGCTGCTGTGCAGGAATCCTGAGCTGCGGATTCTTAAGCAGAAGTGAATCCGTTAAAGGGCACCCTTCAGGCAGAAATTTGCAGACGGAGCCTAAGAATACCTTCTCATGGCTGTGGCTATGGCAATGGCTTCCAGGTGGGAGCTCACTTCCGGCGGCGCCTTTCCATGGCCAGAGTTAATGTAGTAAGGGCAAAAGCAGTTGCCCATATGCTTTATTTTAAGAAACAGCTCACAGATTGCATTTGAATGCCATGCCAGCCATAGCCATAATCCGGATAGCTTTCCTCGTCTCAATAAATTACTATATTGTATTGCAGCTACAGACCCAATTTGCGAAATGCTGCGAATCAGCTCGCAGATACAGAATTTCGAACTGGGTTTAACGCAATAATAAGGGTTTCAATCAATGCTGATAACTGGAGTGAAAATTTTTCACAAAGATTGCAGAGTAACTCCTACCCAACTAAGCTCCAGAAAGCTTATTGATCCAAATTTATGGATCTGGGCTTGTTTTAAGTGGAAAAGGTAAGACCGGAATCAGATTCACACATGCAATCCGACTGACAGAAATGCTGAATGACCCAGATCGCAAGAGGACGAACATGCATAATTCAGCCAACAGGAAAGCTCCGCCGTAAGCGGCCTTAACAGGGAAGGGAAAAACACGCATTTCCATAGCCTGCCTGTTCCTTATTATATATAAGACAATTGCATCAAGGGCAGCGTGAATTAGAGCATTTTTTGGCAGAGAAAAAGCGGTCCTAGCCCATGCGGCCCATCTCTTTTTCTGCCAGGGCATCGCCGGACTAGCAAGGGTCCAAATTCTGTCTCCCGTTTCCTTGGATAACATCTGGACCGTTGGATTTATACACTTGGTATTTAAACGATGTATTTGATGCCCTTACGGAATGTATTATACGGGCTAGTGTAGCACTGTATCTTGTCGTAGCATCTGAACCGTGGCGACAAGATCTTAACGGTTAGAAATTCGTTTGTACGTATGGTAATTAAAGAAAGCTTTCTACGTGACGTGTACGTGAAACAGCCGTTGGATTTAATTGGCACGTACGCTGGGAGATTCTCTTTTACGAGCCGTGCGTTTGTCACTCGCACGAATCTCTTCCGTGAGAGACACGTGGGAAGTAGACGGGCAGAGGACGGGCAGATGACGGCCTCTGCCCGTCGCCTTTTGGCAGGTTTTATGTAACTGAAAGTTGGACTGACTAAAGGCAATTCTTACACAAACACATGGGCCAGAAAAGGACCTCAAAGGACCCCCTTTTTGTGTTCCCCCATACTCCTTTTCCTTTAGCCTATGGCCACTATACGGTGTGTTTTTTTATACCATTGTTTATTGATTATTCGTCTATCTATCTGTCTATCTATCTATCTTTTTATCTATTCAGCCCTTGTGCGCTGAACTGGACTGCATAACTCTCTCTTTGATCCTTGTCCCATGTATTCTAGCATCTCCCAGACATACTGGGTTCTGTGGTCCTCACACCTTCCTAACATTTTCTGCTTTAGCGTACCCCCACTGATCCATACTCAAGATCTCCCATTGCCTTCGATACTGCATCAATACTGCATCTATAGGTCATTATTCAATTTGTTCAAGGTTGGCCAAACTCTAATTCAACACAAGGCTGCTTCTGATTGGGTTCAAGTGGACGTTAAAAAACTTCTTCTTCTTCTTCTATCGACCATTACCCAACCTTTTCAAGGTTGGCCAAACCCTAATTCAAAGCAAGGCGTCAACCTCGCTTCCTGAACCCTGCCTTTTATAAAATGTTTTCATCTTTCTGTGCTTTCGTGTCTTCTTTTCTCTGTTTTATTCACTCCATCTTTTCCCTGCTTTTTCTTTTCTGGCAGCTCCTTTTGTTTTGTTCACTCCAGGTCATCGCTATGTCATTATTCAGACTCAACCACAACCCACATGCCTATGCACTAGTAGAGTTCCAATTTCCATATGGAGGTCCATACGGGATAAGCCATGTTCAGGCCTTGTATGAGTAGAATCTTGCCAGTACATGCATGTGACATATGTCGATAATCATGTTAGTGTCTAGACGCCATCATGGTTGAACATGGTTATTCCTACTGCAGCACTTTTGGACCACTCCAGAGGTATACAAAGTATTTCTAGAACTTGGGTTAATTCGAGTGGGAAGTAAATGTATCCAAGTTTTGGGCCCAACCAATAGGCTAGATTAATGTAGACAATGGTAGTCCAATAGCCACCACTTTACTAGCTCGAGGATCTTTATTTCATCGTTTTATATCTTCTCTTGAAAAGTTTGGGTAGATTCAATTACTCAACCTATATGGATGGGTCCCTCAAATCCTTTTATGCATCAAAGCGTAATTCTCCATCATAGTTATGAAGTTCATATATTTGATACTTGAATTGTAAGGTCCATGTCAATACCACTATGTTGAATGGCAAGATCAAACTTACTATGGATTAAAACAATTTTACCTCGAAATTCACTTATCTTTTACGATCTCAAGGGTATCCCATTATCTTACACTCATCTTTTACGTATACAAGAATGTTTAGGTGACATTCTCATGTGGAAGCAATGTCTACGCGCGGAGGCGTTGCTGACACATGAGAATGTCACCTCAAGTGACATTCTTGTTACGTGAAAACCACTTACATTGCATTCTGCAAGAGAATGTTGGGTAAATGTGTGGAACATTGGGTAAATGACTAGAAAAATTGAATGAAAATTTTACTTTACATTTCTTAAAAGAATCACTTCCATGTGTCAACACACGATTGGACTAGGAGGCAGAATGTAATGTAAGTGGTTTTTACGGTGTCAATGATATCCCATGATCTTATGACACCCAACAAGAATAACGAGGCTCGTGTTCCTCAAGGATTTGTCTGATGGCTATTGCTATCCCCTTGGCTTTGGTGTTGTCTCTTGTGCCCTTGTCTAATGCTGCATTCCAATCCACACACTTAGATTTTTCCTTTATTTCCATATATATTGGACATATGTTCCAAACATGTTTTTCATCCTCTACTTCTTTCATGTCTCATAGCTTGCACAATTTATTTTCCCAATCTATTATTGGGCACTGCCATCTGCCTTTCTCAATCCATAACTTGTGATACCCTGTCTTGAATCTCTAGATTGTTATTCTTGCTGCCTATGTTTTGCGGCTATCAGTGTATATCTGCTGCCCAAAGCTTCCTTCTGGGTTCATAGATAGATAGATAGATAGATAGATAGATAGATAGATAGATAGATAGATAGATAGATAGATAGTTAGATAAATAGATATTTTGACATGCAAAAGACTAAAATTGGCCATGAGACTGTACAAACATGGGCAAGAAGCTCAAACAAAGACACATGGCAGGAAGGTCCCAAAATAAAACAAAATTCATAAATATAACTGGATTATCTAGATATACATAGTCCATCAAGAGGTTCGAAGGCCAATGGTCTAGAAAAGTTGCTACGCCTCTTTTGTAGACTGCTCGTTTCTTTTGCAGACATGCTTCCCTCACCTTGCACATCTCCTTCATATGGTTACATAACTCAAGAGGGGAGACTCCTCTTGCATTGAGAGACTAATCCGTCTGAGATGGTTTGTAAGCCTGAGAACATGGAGTTGGTTGAGAGCATCCTAAAACTAAAAGATGGCGAGGGCGATCTTGCCGCCCCCACCCTATTAGAAGAGACAACTCCATCAACTTGCACATGCATGACATTAACAAAAAAAGAAAAAGAGAAAAATGCAGAGCTTCATCCATATCAATGATCATTGCCTCTGTCTGTGCAACTCCTATAATTTTTTCTTTTGTCCCCGCCTTTTTTTTAAGAAGAAGAATTTGAGAATATATTACGAGCCCACACTGAGATCATATACAATGACACCAGCACAATGAAGTGGTTATACAATAAAGTACCCATCCTAGTCAATGGCATATAAAAAGGTTGACCATATCTCACTCTTTATCACGTTTGAAGAACTTGAAACTTGATAGGCCTGCCACAACTTATATCTCAGGATTGGTGCCAAGTGGAAAAGATTAAGCACCGCATTTCCGAAAACCTTAAGTCTACATCTCTTCCAAATATTTTAAAGGACGTTAGTCTATTTATCATCACATCATGAATGTTGGTAGTGGTTGGCTTGATCCTTTGGGGTTGCATCATTTAGCTGGAAGCAAACGTGGGATGGATTTCTTTGGAAATGCAAGAGGCTTTCTTCACTTCCAAAAATGTGAACTTCTCTTCTTCTTAGTTGTCTTATGGAAAAGGTGTATGATCTGTAGTACTTCTGCTGTAGCGAGGAAGGTGAGACAGTTGTGAGAATGGAGTAAAAGGTATTTGGATCAACAGGGCATTCTTGGAATTTTATTCATAGTATCTTATTTGTGGGAAGATGGTGAGCTGTTTTCACCTAGTATTTGTAGGGAAAAGGGATCACGGCCCCTATATTACCATGAGCAGGAGAAGAGAGTGGATTTTCAGGGGTGCTCTCTTGGGTTGGCTCCTTGCTGAAAAGCCTTTCTTCCAGTACATATTTCGGTTTGAGCTTCATATCTGGAAGGATTCTGTTTAGTAAGGCTCCACGAGCATAGCTGCATTCTTGTAGTAGTTGCAATTGATGGGAAGAGGGCCATACCTTCTAGTACTAGCTGGTTGGAAGGAGGGATGCTCATATCCTTTTGTTTGTGAAGAGGAAGAGGTTAAGGTTGCCTCAACCAGAGTACATAAGCTTCATCTTATGGTGGCCTCCAACAAGTATGCTAATTCTTTCTATCTGGTGACCTAAGATTAATGTTTTATCTGGCCTATTGTGGAGCCAAAACAAGGTCGTGTACCATTTTTTATTATAAATGAAAATGCCTCGCCTAGCTTTCAAAAAAAAAAAAAAAAATCATAAATACAATCTGCTACACTTTATTCTACATATTACATGGAAGCCAATGCACTACCTAGGCGCGATCATTCCGATCCTATGCTAGAAGTTGTTTTGCATGTAATTATCCATTACATATCTGGCAGGTTTAAGGTCTCTAACACAGGACCGGTTGATCATGCTTGAACCTATGAACTAGAAGCAATGGAATTTTAAGGTCCCCATTACTAGACCGATATTCTGGATTTGAACCTCGGGGCAATGGAATTTTAAGGTTCTCATTACTAGACCGATATTGGCTACCTTTAAACCCATGACCTCGCGTGGCGGAATAAGGTTGTGTCACTAGATCATATCCTGAAGAACAAATACAATGCGCAAAGTTCATAGTTTTGGTATCAGATACAGAGGTACCCTAGTCCTCTTCACTAGTTTGATGTTGAGGTTCCTGATCATTGTACATTCTGAAGATCTCCCCACTCCCATCTCAACAAAATGTCTTTCTTGTGACCGTATATATGACTCTGAGGTTTGCGACACATCAAGTTTCTCCGCATATCTCTAACCAATAGAGTCAATAACTAAGGTGATGATTAACTGTAAGAAAGGTGCATTTAATTAAAGTGGGTCACATTCTTGTATTTGGGATGCATAGCAATTAAAGTGGGGCACATCAAAATTAAGTAGTTTAGCATTGGATCACTATTAGATTATATTATATTATACTCTACTCTACTCTACTCTACTCTACTCTACTATTAGATTTTTTTCATTACACAATTAGACTTGTTCATAATATTTTTTCACAATATTTACAAAGGACGTGTTGAGAAAGTCCACAATATTTACAAAATGCCTCTTAATATATAGACAGAGAATTTATATACTCTCATACAATGCTATAGCATAAAGGTTGCTCATGGCTTTGTCCATTTCCCTCTTGGGGATCTTGCATGTCTTGTCCTTTGCAATATGACAAGTAAGATATGGCGGCACTACAAACTCCACCAATTCTCTCCTCTCAGGATCACCAATATTTTTCTTCCACTTTTTCTTCTAGCAATTGGAGTACTGCTCTTTCAAAATGCCATTTTTATGCCTGCCAATGGGCTCCTAATATTGAACATTGAATCCATGACGCAACTCCTCGCTATCAGGCATTGTGGTGGTAAGATCAGTGAGTACCATCCATAACCATATTGGGCCTTGACTAGCACAAAATAGCCTTTCTTAATGTTCTCCAATGGATCCCACTCAGGAAGGTGAAACCACTTTAAGCCTTATTTCCTACATACCACTTGGATCCATTGTTGGGGCCCCGCTCAACTCTCTTTGATGTACTAACTCCTTGAGAGCTCTCCCACCTAGTCTCTAGCAAGAAATCGTTTCTTAACTTTGCCCCACATGGATGTCCATTAAAAAATAGACATAATTATGGAGGTGTCAATTATACATCCCTTAAATTGAGTAAGATTGTACCTGGTTATGAAGTGTAGGTGGCAAATGCTGGACTTGTATATGCAATGCATGCACGAGATCATGAGGCATGGCATCTCTCTCTCTCTCTCTCTCTCTCTCTCTCTCTCTCTCTCTCTCTCTCTCTCGCACGCACGCACACACATAGGTCGGCCACATGATCGAAATTTTTTTATCTCTCACGCTATACAGCAAGAGAAAAAATTTATACCGTATACCTCGAGAGATCAGGGGAGATCAACATCTCTCGAGGCCTAACAACCCCAGTTTGGAGCGTAATTCGAGCTGATTGCCGGATTTTTTCCCTCCAAATCGATTCCGGTAAGCCTCTCAATATGGGATATTTCAATTCCAATATGGGATATTTCATTCTTGCGAAGCTCCAGGAAATGCCAGATATAGGATATTTTACCATTCCGGAATAGACCTCCAAACTGTCGATTTTAGGATTATCAGGCCAGATCTGGTGCCAGAATCATTGATTTGTAGCTTTAATCATCTCTGGTGTCAATAGCAGCAGCTATTGTAGATGGATCCGCTGATTTTGGCAATGCTAGCAATGCTCAACATGGCAATTTTGATTGGTTCAGCAATGCAAAAAAAAAATTTGGATCTTTTGCAAGAAGATGAGCTTGAAGATCCTATTGCTCTTGTAGATGGTGAAGAAGACCTTGTGGAAGATGAAAACCATTTCCAACTAACATCGGCCATTACAATTCTAACAACAGCAGCTCGTGTGAGAAGGCCACCAAGAAGATTCTGGATGTGTCCAAGACAAAGAACTCAGTGGGATAACATTGACAATCACGCATGGGCTTGCCTTCCATCATTCGAGGATGGTATGTGGCATCAGTTCTACAGAATGAAGAGGAGTGCTTTCGAAAAATTGGTAGGTCTAGTTGTGACATACTTAATTAGACCAGGACAAAAGGTCAGATTGATCCTAGGAAGGCAGTAGCCATGGTTTTATACTTTATTCCTCATGGTGAGATGCCTTTGCATGTAGGTCAAAGGTTTTATGTTGGTAAGGCTACTGTCCAGAAGTACATCAAAAAAGTAACTTTAATTCTTGCTTCTAAGACCATGCTTTACAAGAAATTCATTGCATTGCCGTCGGGTCAGAGACTTGTAGATATCATGAAGAAGTTTGAGGATGCCACATGTCTGCCTAACATTTTTGGAGCTGTTGATGGTTCTCATATTTTCTTGTACAGGAAACCATGGAAGAAAGACAAAGGTGATGATTATTACAGCAGGCACAAGAGACATTCATGCTTGATCCAAGGTGTTGTTGACCATTCAAGGATGTTCCTAAATGTTTGTGTTAGTAGGACAGGATCTGCACATGACTCCAATCAGTTTAAGAGGAGTCTAATTTACAAGAGGCTTGCATCAAAGCAGATTCTACAGCAGCCTATTGTCTAAATGAGTGGCAAGAAAATAAATAGGAGAGAAGAGGTCCTTGATACCAATGTGACAGTCAATATTCCACCTATGCTGCTTGGTGATTCAGCATATCCAAGTAGAAATTTCTTGTTAAAGGTGTTTCCAGATAGCACAGGTCCTTTTAGATTGTTTAACAAGAGGATTTGCAGGGGTAGGGTCGTGTGGAGAATGGCTTTGGTATAGCCAAAGAGAAGTTTAGAATCTTGAAGGCTTTACCCATCCATGTTGGCAGGGCTTCTAAGATTATCCATGCAACATGTACTTTGGAATTTTTGCATAATGGAAGATTTGGGAATGCAGATGTTGGATGCCTGATGTTAACTACTATGAAACTGAGCAGATGAACAAGAGAATGAAGGGGGGTGACATTATGAGGCATGTTTTGATGCAAAACAGGGATGGAATAAATCTAGTGTGAGCAATTCTGCAAAAACAGTCTTACTTTCATGTTTC
Organism: Isoetes engelmannii; assembly: GCA_011763485.2. Lineage (NCBI taxonomy): Eukaryota > Viridiplantae > Streptophyta > Lycopodiopsida > Isoetales > Isoetaceae > Isoetes > Isoetes engelmannii. The sequence goes on from JAANSK020253830.1 coordinate 16,625, forward strand.
ATTTTGTGAATAAAAATCCATGTTTGTTAAATCAATCTTCAAGTTCTTTTTCTTTGGCAGATTGTGGTTTGTAGCATTTTGATTGTAAGTTGTGGTTTGCTTGAAAGTTTTGTACTTTGTGCTTTAAGGTTTTTTAACAGGACTGAAATAGAGATATAAAATGGAGGAGATCCACAAAACTTTCATGGGTTCATCTCTTGGAAACGAAAAACTCAGCCAAAGCAGAAAACAAAAAGTCAGTCTCAAACTGTAACCATCCACACCTGGTGCAGAAACAAAGAGCAATTGTAACTGATGTTACAAGAAAGATGTCACTTCATGTACCAAGAAACTTCTGTACATTCTTCACAGTCATACTACAGTGCAGTAAACAAAAAAAAAAACTAAATAGAAGTACTCCAAAGAAAAGTTGCATAAAACTAAATGAAAATACTCAAAATCTGTCACAGAACTTCAGTTTGTATTAAACAGAAAGGGTAGTACAAAAGATCACAGATCTGTGCCATAGAAGAGGTTGCTGATCACAAATGTAACATCATTTTTATAGACACAAACTTGATTACACAAAAACAAATTCATACTGCCATAAGGCATGCTTCATAAAAAAAACAAAACTGATAACATACTGCCATAAGGCAGGCTTCACCAAAAAAAACAAACAAAGAAGGGAACTGGCCATGGTATAAATTAGTGGCTATTCTTCGCCATTTGGCTAAACTTTGGGCTTGACCATTAGGGTTTTGCAATTTTTTAAAGGATAAAAATCTCAAAAAATAAAGAACTTTAGCCAGACATAAATAAAACTCTTCAATCTTTTTGAAAGATTCGCCAAAGCATCCATAAATTTCTGAGGTATTTTTCTTACTTTTGCCAGATTTTACTAGTTTTAGTCCAATTCTTACAGAATGTCCAATAGAACCAAAATTCTTATAAGTATGGCTAAACTTTTGCTTTTCTTATTAGAAACTTTAGCCAAAGTATAGTTAGAAATTAGTGCAATTCCATGCAAGTATAGCCAAACCAAGTTCATGGTTTAAAATTAAAAATTTCTTAATTTATATCCTGGAGCTGGCAGCTGCATTTGTCAACAAAAGTTGCAATGGAAAGAAGGGTTCCTGATTTCAACAAGTGCCCACTTGCCATGGTATTCAATGTATACCATCTCCACATGGACCTTTGTTCGGGTCTTGTTCTTCAGCTTGGCCTAATCTAGCAGCCCCGTATCCATAGTAACACCTGCCATTTTGCCATAAGTTTTTATCACATGAGAACTGGCTGAAACATGAACTTTCGTGCAGCTATGAAAAGTTTCCACATTCGTCATATGAGAAGGGATAGAACTCGGAGCTTGCATCAGAAAATTCGGACTTAGAATCCGAATTTTCTTCCTGTGAGGAGTGGACGGAGGTTGGGGCACTACCGCCACTGACTTTGGAAGAAGATGCCATGCAGAAAAGTGAGTTCGAGCTTGAGGAATTTGCCCCTTTTTATCCCCAAGAAAGTTAATGCAAGAAAGTGACAACTGCCAACTTTTTTGGGTACAATTCCCTTACTTGGTGTAAGGCAGGGTAAATTTTAAGGGCCTTCGAAATTTATTTATAAAAACTAGGTTGGCTAAACTTATACAAAATGAAGATATCCTAAATTTTCATTTGGCTAAACTTGGTTGAGTAAAATCCTTGATTTATTTATTACTTGGCTAAAATTGGCATTTTTTTCATTTAAAAAAAAAATATTCTTTTGGCAATTATAGTGCCAAACTTTTTTTTCTTTTTTGTATCGCAATGCAGAGAGATGATTACAAAAACCCTGGCTGTTGTGCAGAGTTATGTTGGGCAATAAAGATCTTCTCATTTGGTTTGACATCAGCCATACTGGAAACGTGACTATGTCTGATTTGGTTTCACGTCTGCCATACTGGAAACGTGACTATGTAATTTAAATTTGAAAATGAATAACAGATATTTACAACCGAACAACACTTCAAAAATTCAACATTGAAGTGAAGACAGATATGTGAGAAAACCCAGTCAACCACCATATAGGTGTGATAAATTTTAGGATCATTGCACTAGACATGCCCGAAAGACTTGGATAGGTCTTGCTTGTCACTACCAATACATAAGCCACTGAAACCATTTGGAGAAGGCTCGTTCTTAAGCATCAGATTGCGTCATTCAATTAGTTCAATGCCGCAATAAGCTAAACCTGATTTTCCCAATAAGCTAAGCCCGAATTGGACATGTTTCATTAAAAAGCACAAAGAATAGAGCAAGAAAGCACATAGTATCCAAAAGGTTAAGATGGACATCATTACTAAACTACAAATGCAAGACAATTATCAGAAGTAGATTTAATACCACTTGGCCAGTTTTTGAGATAAAAAAGCTATAATAACTATGAAACGACCACCTAACAACACTAAGAAGTGACATCTAAACTAGCAAGAGAAAGTTGAGGCGGGCACACATGTTCATAGACAATATGGACGAGAGCAATAAACCTTCTGACCTGCAGCAGAAAAATCAATCAGCGATTTCATACACCTCAAAAAGTCAATATAATATGACAAAAATGACATTACCATCTTGGGCTGTGCTAGTGACATCTGTGTAAGACTTTTTAAGATGACAGTATGGAATGAACGACCTTTATAAGTAGCACAAATACCATGAAAGGAAAACGCAACTCCACCATCTGTTTTAGGTACTATGACATGGAAACGTGCAGTACAAGTCTCCAAGCTTGTAGACAATTCGTCATGTTATAACTTGACGTCGCTGGCATGATTGCCTTCTTTTATTACTGTGAAAAAGTTAGTTGGGGTTTTGCAAGCTCCTTGAAAGCTTGGTCCAGAATGTATGATGATTCCTCACTCGCAGGTATATGGATATGTATGATATACAGAAGAAAGTGCACTGCAAATTCACGGGTCTTACACATAAAGGTATCCTTAAACATATTCAATACCATGGCATAGCTAATTCCAACTCCAACATCCACTTCTTGAATCGTACCAGCATCGTTTGCACCATCCCCTATGCCTAATGTTGTCTTGCCAATTCCTTCTTTGACAAGTCTGGTAACCTATACAGATATTCAACTCCATCATGTTTACCAAGAAAATGAAATAACATACCAATACAACGAGCTAATTAAATGTATAAAGAGTATAAGGGAGACATACCAAACGAGACATATATATCAACCAAAGCTTTATGTTCTGAAGAGGCTCTATGATGATTGACACACAATTCACAAATAAATGTGTAATGTCTCCTCAAGAGCATCTTCCAATGCATATGACAGGATTTTCCATTTCTCTTAACCCGTATGCAGGCATCATCTTCGTCTGCAGTGTATTACAAAATAAAATAGGGCTCTTCCTTCATGGCACATCTTAAGTAATGCATGAAATAACCTGCAAATTCTTGGATATCGAAGGCAACACAATTGTTATAATTTAACAGTTAATTACATAAAGTCATAGTGACTTGAGCTTGAGTCAAATTGGGGGAAAAAAGCATTACCTTTCAGTCTGCTTGTTTATAGGTTTGCTATTCTACATCCGCTGCTTTAGTCATGACCTACTACTACTACTACATAACCGTGACTGTATAATAGCTCCATTCGCAGGCTGCAAGCATACGAGATAGTAAATTCATAAAAATAATGGAAAATGTATGATCCTGGGTGTCAGGTCTCTTGCCAACAATATTTAAATGCTCATGAGCAGATTTAGAGATGCTGCTAGTTTAGAAAATTGACCAATTCAAATCGAACTAGTGAATAATTTGAATGGTACCTTGACTCCGATACGAAACTCCCCTGCAACATCTGTAGCTCCGAATCATTTCTAAATAACCTACTTGCATCTGAAATCTGATAAACAAGGCATCAGTCTTATGCTGACTCTAAAACCTAAAAGTCTACTACGATATCAAAACCTACGCAACAAAATCCCTTAGATTTAACTGTGATAAACAACATCTAGAAGAGACAGCCGAAGGAATATACCTAAATCTATTTCGATCAAACCTTTACTCTATTGCTTCTAAAGAGTTTTTTCCAGTTATTTTTGGTGACGATTCCAATAGCAGAGGGACTTTCTGAAATGTATGGCGATTTGATGGCCCCAAGGTGCAATACAATCATCTATGGGGATGGCAACTTTGTTCGCGGACTCTCCAACTGAGCTCGGCGAATGTTACAGTCCGCTCAAATTTGCCCCTTTTGAAGGGGCGAATCTTTTTTCCTTTAAAAAAAAGCTTCCTTATAAAAATTCGCCACAATTTTTTTCCAAACCCCTAAAAAATCGCCATTTGGCGATTAATCGCCACTCTTTTATACCCTGGTATAAGGTAATTATGACCTCGATTTTCTCAATCCTAAAATTGGTTGTTCCAAGAAAGTAACATGTTTCACACTGCCAAACATTCTCGAACGAGAACTTTTATAACTACTGTACATTTACACACTTTGCAAACAAAATACTTCTTTTTGAAATTAACATACTTGTCAAAGAATCTAAGGTCATACCAGAAAGTGCAAATATTCATTGGGAAAAAGAAACTAGAAGTACCTGAATTGGAAAACTTAGTCAAGTAGAGTGTCCTTTGGCATATGGCAGATGCTTTCTGTCATAGATGCCATTGATTGTGCAATCTTCAATGTGTTTGATGATCTCATAGTTTCTAATTTCCTGATCAGTTCATCTTTCTTTACATCTCTGGCCATCATGTAATCTAATTTCCTTTTTTCATTTTCCCCAAAACTGCTAATCATGTTTGAAATACCAGAAGCAATTTCTTCATCAATTTGCACCCTTGAACTTTTCCTGGCAGTAGGCTTACCTGCAACTCCTGGTTGGTTACATGCAGCAGACCTTGGACTAGTATGAGAATGATTGCAAGTACTTGGGGTGTCTTTCCTTGAGTTTTTGTCTTGGCCATTTGAATTGCCCTTGCTGCTGTTTTTTTCAGGTACCTATTGGACTAACTGGATTCTCTTCTTCCAAATTTACAAATTCTTCTTCTTCAAAGGCAGCATTTGTTCTCATAGTCTCATAAAAAGTATCAGACATGTAAGAGTTCGGGTACATACCAGCATCCTCAAAAGCTTCTGCTCCAAATGCACGATCATCTCCAGCACCAGGGATGTCCCTATCATTTGTAACTCCATGCTTTAAATCTTCCATCACATCAATTTAAGGCCATGAAGATGGTTCAGAACCAGTCTTTTGGGAAGCTTCTTTTTCATCCCTAAATTTTAACTGCAATTTATCCCATTTGTTTCTTAATTGCCTCAATTCCTCCAAACCATGCATAGTTACCTGAAGTTTGGTCATAATCTCTCTCCATTGAGTGGATGAAAGATTGATACTTCCATTATTGTGTATTGTACTCCTTCACTAAAGCAATCATAGTGGAAATAGCATTATCTGACCAATCCACAGGTGTTTTCCTCGTCTTGGATTGGATCTGGACAACCGAGCTGCTCTCATGAACAATCATGGTCATTTCATTATCCTGAGGCTCGGATTGCACTTCTCTTATACATGTTTCTCTCTGATCATGTTTCTTACCCCGAGTTCTGCTACTAGAAGCAATTATAGGCTCAGAATTGATTTCAATTGCAACCGACTGTGAAACTAATCCAGTCATTCTCTTTGTTCTTCTAGGAGGCATTTTCTCATTTCTTGGTGGAATGAAAGGCTTTGATGCAATGGGCAGAGATGATCTTGTTGCTTTGGTCATGATCTTTCTTTGCTGCAATGCGAAAATTCTGAAGATTTCAGATTTGCAATTCTGGAAATGAATTCATTGTTACAATTCGATTCTACAAAATTGATTCAAGAAGATCAAGATTCACTTACCAGAATGTCAATACTCGCGAATGGCAGCTTTGGAGGGAAGAATTGGGAAGAACTAGTTCTTAACCCACCTTCCTCGAACAGGGCCCGAAATTGAGGACTGAAATTCTGGCCACCAGAAAGTGGTTGTTAAATTTTTCGGCCTATTACCCTTAACAAGCGAAAAGGTTGTAGAAATCCCCTTAACGCCAGTTAGGGGCATTTTATCTCTAAATGCGGAGTCCACTAAGTGGACAATCGCATCATCTCTAATAATCTCTCCTCTCAAATTGTCTCTCATGTACACTCCCATGATCTCTCATCGATCATGTGGCCAACCCCCCCTCTCTCTCTCTCTCTCTCTCTCTCTCTCTCTCTCTCTCTCTCTCT
>JAANSK020253831.1:0-12978 GCA_011763485.2 Isoetes engelmannii
TCATGAGATTAGTGATCATGGCATTGTCTATGTTAAAGTTTCGTGGTGTAAACTGATATTGACATTGTTTGTCTATAATCATAATTGAACAAATATCTGGTTATTTGAAGAAGGAGATAATTTGTTTCAAGAAATACTAACAGTGGTATCAGAGCTTGTTACAGACAAACATGTCCACTAGATTTGGAGCAGGGCTGCTGAATGCCATTGATGTTTTCAAGGGGGACTCTGGATTCTAGGTTTGGAAGGAGAAAACCAAGCATGTGCTTGAGGTTGAAGGTTTGTGGGACCTGATCAAAGGTGATGGCCGAAGCAATACAGTTGGAAGGTCAGCAACTGTGATTGCAAATGAGGCAAGCTCATCTTCAACTGGAGGGCAGTCTGCAGAAGGGCAGATCAGAGAAGTTAGTTCGAGAATGGTGGCAGTAGAGGATGATACCAAGATAAGAGAGGCAAAAGGTATCATGAGTAAGGTTAGTTCAAGCATTTTCAAGCATTGTTCTAAGGTTAAAGGGAATGTCACCAAAACAAATGTGGGATTACTTGTTACTAACCTATGAAGAAAAAACATCTTCCGAAATAGATGTTTTAGAGAATGAGTTAAGGAGATTGAGGTATCATGAAAGGGATAATGTGAATGATTTTTTCCAGCAATTTGATAACATTATTGCTGATTTGGAGGCAGCAGGAGTCATGTACATACAACAGCAGTAGGTATTGGCGATTTCTAGGGTAGTGGCAAGCCTAGGAACAATTGCAATCTTCATAAGAACCATGGCCAAGAGCAGGACTGAAGCTGAGCGCATGCTGAAGACAAAAGTAGAACAAAATAGAGTCATTGAGGAGGTAGAAACAACTCACGTGCTTTTTGCAAAGAAAAAAGGTAAAGAAGTAAACAAACAAGCAGGTAAGATTGGTCTATGTTTCAGTTTCAATCAATATGGTCATTTTAAAGTAGATTGCCCCAGTCAGACCAAGGAAATAAATTGCTATAAATGTGGAGGGCGTGGGCATTATGCATCCACATGTTCTATTCCAAAGCCAAATTCTAGAAGAGGAGGCAGAGGAGGAAGAAGTAATTTCAGCACTAGAGGAAGAGGAAGGGGATGTGGCAGGAATCAAATGACAGAAGTGAATGTTGCTGAAGAGGTCTTGCTTGAGGAAGAAGATCCAACTGGAGAAGATGAAGAGGTAAATGGCTTTAAATCAATTTTATCTTGCAATATCAGGGCTAGCAGTGATGATCTATTAATTTTAGATAGTGGAGCTGAAAAAAGCATCACATGTTCAACAAAAATCTTGAAGGATTGCAAAGAAGGCTTTAATGGACATGTGCAAGTTGGAAATGGAGACATCCAAAAAGTAGAGAATGTAGGAGTGTTAGAACTTTTTGATTTAAATGGGAAAACCGTGAACTTGCAAAATGTATTGTGTGTGCCAACTTTAGTAAGAAATCTGCTATCAATTTCTCAGCTTGTGGACATGGGCTTCAGAGTTGTATTTGAGCAATTATATTGTAAAATATATGAAGGAAGTGAGTTGAAGTTTCTAGGAAGAAGAGTAGGCAATCTCTATGGTTTAAACCCGAACTGTTTGGGCAGCATAAACTTGACAATGACTCCAAATCTGCAAATCTGGCATGAGAGATTAGGACATGCAAACATGAAAAATCTTGAACACATGGTGAAACAAGGATGGTTAGAATGCAAAGGAACAAGTACAAGTAATCATATTTATGAAGGGTGTCTATTGGGAAAACATGCAAGGCTGCCATTTTCAAAAGGAAAAAGGAGTCCAAAAAAATCAAGCTTATGAAGCATTCAAAGAATTTGTAGCTGAAGTGGAGTGCTCTACATGAAAAAGAATCAAGTGTGTACGATCTGATAGAGGAGGTGAGTACCTTTCCCACAAGTTTAAACTTTTTTGCATTCAGAAAGGGATTAGAAGGCAGTATACATGTAGCTACACACCACAACAAAACAGAACTGTAGAAATAAAACAATATTGAATGCAACAAGGTCTATGCTAAAGCATGCTGGACTGCCCAACTTCCTATGGGAAGAGGTAGTTAAGACTGCAGTGTTGATACATAACAAATTGCCAACAAAAAGTCTGGAAGGAAACTGCCCTGATGAAATATGGTATGGAAAACCACCAAACTTTGAGGATTTTAGATCCTCTGGCTGCCTCGGATATACTCATATACCTGAACAATTAAGGCAAAAGCTTGATGACAGGTCCAAATTAACATATCTAGTAGGATATGATGAGCATTCTAAGGGTTATAGAATGTATAACCCAGAAACAAGGAATATTATAATAAGTAGAGATGTTACATTTGTTGAAAATGTGTTGTATAAGCCAAAACTCAGAATTGAGACCGTTGGAAATAAAGACAAGGAAGAAGGAATATGTGAGTATCTGAAATCTGATGATAGTGGCATAGAGAAAACAAAAATAGAGGTAGACATGAGTGATGATGATTGTAATAGTAATGGGGGCGTGCTAGAATATGAGGATGAGAAGCATAACACTAAAGAGAAATTGCATGAACCCGAAAGCATTGCACAGATTGATGATCAAATGGGAGGAATTCAAAAGGAAAAGGGCAAGAGGATGACAGAAGCAGATGGAAGACGGAAAGGTAGATACAAAACTATATGGAAGGAGAGGAGATGGGAAAAGTATCAGACTTAGAGGACATGATGACACATCCGATATACTAATGGTCATGGAAAAGGGAGTACCATAAACTTTCTATGATGCCGTGAATGCTTTTGAAGCTGCTAGGCAATGGACAATGAAATGGAGTCATTTGATAGAACATAAACCTTTGAACTCGTGGAGCTTCCAAAGGGCAAGCAGGCAGTTGGAAATAAATGGATATATAAGTTAAAGCAAAATGCAGATGGCTCTCCTAAATACAAAGCCGGACTTGTAGCACTGGGATATTCTCAGAAAAAGGGGGTGGATTTTGATGAGACATATTCACCTGTAGTGAAACTTTCTAGCATCAGAATGATAATAGCACTTGCTAATGCTCTAAATTTAGAGCTACATCACATGGATGTATGCACTGCATTCTTAAATGCTGATTTGGATGAAGAAGTGTATACAAAACAAGCATTGGGATATGAAAGAGGAAAAACAAAGGTCTGGAAACTAAAAAAGACAGCTTATGGCTTAAAACAGGCCCCTAGACAATGGTATAAGTGCATAGATCAATATTTGAATGAACAAGATTTTGAAAAACTTAGCAATGATGGAAATGTATACATTCTAAGAAAAGAAGGAGAATTTTGTATAATGGCCATTTATGTAGACGATTGTGTACTAGCTGCCAGCAACAAAGAGATCTTAAATCACTGTAAGGGAATGTTGAAAGCTAAATATAAGATGCCAGATTTGGGAGAATTATCTCATTTTCTGGGAATAGATGTCTGCAGGAACAGGGAAAATCAAACAATCATGTTGAAGCAGAGCAAGTACATAAATTCAGTCTTAGAAAAATTCAATATGACAGAATGTAAGGCAGTGAAGTCACATATTGTGAAGGGGAACAAAATTTCAAAACAAGGGAAGAAAGGGAGAGGATGGCAAAAATTCCATACATACAGCTAACTGGAAGTCTATTATACATCCTATATTATAATATTATACCATGTCTGTCCGTGGGTCAAACCCTAGATCAGACGGCTTAAATCTAAGGCTGGGTTGATCGGACGGTTTAGATTTAGGGTTTAGTTTTTCTTGACGAACTGGCAAAAGAGTGGCGAGAGTTGTTGTTTGAGTGGCGATGCCAGGGTTTTCGACGGCCATGTCTACAGCGACGTCGTGCTATGCGTTCTCATCCATGTTTCTGTATTTGCCATGCGTTATTTTGGTTGAAAATATGCATCCAGCACTGGTGGTTTTGGCAGATAGGAAACAAGATCAAGTGCAGAGTAGGTTCTGCGAGAGGTGTGCAGAAACCTGTGAAGAGTTGGGGGTTGCTTAAGGTTTAAGATCGCTGCTGTGAAGGGATTCGGCAGGCGTTCATAGGAAGTACATGAATTCAAATTGCAACATACCGGTGGAGTTACAAGGGTTAGTTTGTTGGCTGCAGAAGTTGTGGGTACAGACTGGGGCGTGTCTCGGTCAGGCTTCAGGCTTTCTGATAGGCTGATACATTAGGTTGCTCTATTTATGTTTTGACTGGAAGAGCAATATCCGAGGGGCAATTTCGAATTCAGTCCAGCGTGATTATGAGCAACAAATAAAACTTGAAGGGGAGGTTTCTAGCTTCACCAGTAAGAGAAGAAAGTAGGAGGTTAAGAATTGGTTCTCTCAGGTTCAATTTCCGGATTCAATAGCAGTTTTACAGGGACAAGACTTCTGATGATTGGCCTTTCTTCTCTTGGATGTTAAAAACGACTAGAAACTCCTTATGCAAGATTTCCAGTTGTTTCTTGGCCGGACCGAGGTAAGATTCCTGCCGTTCTGGAAATAGCTTGTGACAAATGCCAAGTTGTGTTTTTTACCTCCTTTTACATGTAGTCTCTTTTTACATGTCATAGCCTAGCACTTCCCGGATTCTTTCTAATCTTTCTTACATTCTGTAGAATTGCAATCACAAATAGCAATACATCTACAGACTGGTTTGAGGCAGCAGTTCAAAAGAAATAGAGTTATCTTACAGCAAGCAAGGTGCATATAATGACTGTTCGAGAAATCACTGCTGTTAAACCCATCTCCAGGTCTACTTCTATATATCTAAAAACATAGTTGGAGGAGAGCTTCTGATGCTGGTCATCCCATCTTTTGTTGCCCACATGGTATCGAAGCTCTTTTTGAAGATTCTTTATCTCAACAAAGCAAGGTTCTGTGTTCGTAGGCTGTGGCATGCAGTTTGCAGTTTTGTTTTTTTATTCAATCCTGCATGCCCACGGCTTTCCTGACCAGGACAAGTCAGATCTGCCTGCACAAAAACCGGCTTTCTTTTTCGTTGTTACCATGGTAAGCTTTTTGTTTTGAAAACGTAGAAAAAACGACTATGCAGGCTTTTGAGAAGAGATTCTTCCTGACAAAAGATACAATCACGGCATTCAGGTAAGGTTTCTCATACTATGAATGTTTTGCTTTTGATGGAGGCAGTTGTAACGTTTTTATGGGAGGGATCCAACCATTTTTTTCTGCCTTTTGCAATCACCACATCCAACTAAGGTTTTGTTATCCCATGCCTGGTTTTTTTCATTGAGATTTCCTGTAACATTTTTAAGAGGAAGCGGGTCTGGATCTGGGTCGAGCTTACATATTGTGGAGCAACTATGAAGCAAGAGATTGAAACTGGCATTATTTTGTCATGACAGATAGAATATATTCATGTATATATCATTGTTGGCATGCAAATAACTGTGCTGCCTGGCAACAAAAAGTGTTCTTAAGGACTGCAAATCCAAATCGGATCTAAATGCAAAAGTAAAGGTAGATGTGAATCGTTTTTTGTGAAAGAACAGGTCACTGATATCGTTATTGCATAAACAAAGGGCTTTCCTTATCTGCAGAACATTGGAAATGATTACCATGAACGCATCATTAGGAAAAAATTTTGAAATTTCTTATGTGCAGTTGACATTTTGAAGCAACTCTCATAGTAAGCAACTCTGGGATTTATGCAAAGAAAAGTATGAACCATTAGGCTCAAAGGAGGTGGTCATTGATATTCATAGTATCTTTGAAAAAATAACTGGCATCAAGAGTTTCAGCTTACCAACTAGAAAAGTTTTAAGTTTACTAATAAATGGTTGCTATGCAGGCTTCTGCCCAATGATGCTTGCCATAATGCTTTTCTCCACAAAGCTTTTGGGTCTTGGAAGAAGGTGGTCCAAGAAGCAGTGGATAGGGTCTTCCTGCGTATTTGTTTTCTAGTTGGCACCAATGGCAGGTTAGATTGCGCATTTGTTTCCCAGTTGGCATCATGGAAGGTTTTATATAAGGTTTCATGTATTTCACAGAATGACATGACGTTTCACAGGATGCCTTACACAGGATGCCTTACAGGGAATGCCTTACACAGGACACGACGTTCTTCCTTATGTGGTTGTTTTTCATAGGATGCCTTACATAGGACATGCCGTTCTTCCTTATTCGGCAAGTTTCAAGATTCAAGCCATGATAGACGTTCTGATGTCGCGTAGAAGTCGAGAAGAAACTTCAGTCAGATGCAAGAAGGTGCAACAGTACAAGAATGTGTAAATGTTTTTCTTTTTTCTCTCCTTCATCCTCATGTACATCCTACAGGGCCATGTTCCCTAAGAGGGCCATTTTCCTTAGGGAATGCACATGCTATGGCGGCGTAATCTTCAGATGGTTTGGGTTGTCAAACTCAGAGCTTATTCACGCTACGGCAGTCATAATATTTATTGTGTTCAAAGCAAACAAAGTTAGAGGTATATATTTATGTTTTATCTGTGAAAAATAGTGACCTTCTCTTTGCCCTATGGGACACAAAAGCATTGACGATTTGAGTTAGAAAAAAATTGGATAATGGGACATATGAAGTGATAAGTCACAAACAGGAGCTCTGGGGACTACATAGCAGGAGCATGTGAGCAAATGATAAGACATGTATTGAAATATCCAGATTATTTAGAGAACTATCCACGTTATACAGAACTGCAGTATTAAGGGCGATCTTTTATTCTTTTCCATGTTACACAGTATTAAAGGCTATCTTTTATTCTTTTTGTGCATGTCTCTTATCAACACAGAGCAAAAGCAACATGTAAAGAAAAATCTAAATGTCCATATATGGAGAATCATCCATGTTATATAAAACTACAATCATTTATATTAAAGAAAAACCCAAATATCCATATTATATCTATATACAGAACTTGAACCTTTTATTTTTTTTTGGTATATCTACTATCACACAAAAGTACTTTGCTATGTTGAATAAGATGAAAGCTATCTTATGCATGGATGGACTGGAAGGGGTGGCTATATTTTATGGAACATGGTAGGTTAGTCAAGGGATATGGTGCCAAATAAATAGATGAAACTTCAAAAACATATTCTTCTTTTGCGTGGAATTCAACTTTTAGAATACTATATTATCCTTATAGAAGCAACCAAAGAACTACATTACAGAGTTGTTAATTAGTTTAAGGTTGGCGAGGGATGGACTTTAGTCCATCACAACTATCCATAATATATACATCACATGGAACTTTCACCGAAGTGGGCAATTTCTTAGTGGCCTAGAAATTACTGTAGGCAAACGCACAGGGTCTTAGGCTCCGAACACATTCATGTTCTAAATTATGCCCAGCAACGCTGGTCACCGTTACTAGTTGCTAATAATACAAGACCAGACATACCTTATACTGTGAATCTGTTAACCAGATACAATAATGATCCTGGTTCAAAGCATTGGGAAGCAGCTAAAAGAGTCTTGAGGTTTCTAAAAGGAACTCAAGATAAAGGAATTGTTTATTGTTCAAAGGATTTGCAACTAAAAGCTTTCAATGATGCAAATTGGTGTGGAGATTTAGATGAAAGGAAATCGACATCTGGCTATGCATTAATATTAGGAGGTGCACCAATGAGTTGGAGAAGCAAAAAACAATCATCAATAGCTCTATCCACAGCTGAGTCAGAGTATGCAGCAACTACGTTGGCAGCTACGGAAATAATATGGACAAGAAGAATCTTGAATGAGCTTGGCATCAGACAGATTGGAAGCACTAACGTGTACTGTGATAATCAGAGTTGTATAGCCATGACAAGGAATCCAGTTGTGCATGAAAGGAGAAAACACATTGAAATGGAGATCCATTATATTAGGGATATAGTAAAGAAAAAGGAAATAGAGCTAAAGTATGTGAACTCAGAAAATCAGCTGGCTGATATCTTAACCAAGGCAGTGAACAGTAAAAGATTTCTGGAACTATCAAATGATTTGAATATAAAGGAGTCATGAGTTTATAATATGAAAAGAGGGAATGTTGGAAATCATGGTTAAGTGGTTCATATTATAAACACATGATAGGATGCAGCTGCAGAGATGTCACAGATGATAAATATTTCTTCAAACTTGCATACAGATTGTGATGGTGCAAACATTCATATGTGAAATATACTTGTAGCATGGTGATAGAACATTCACATGTGAATTATAATACGTGGTCCAGACTAAGCCAAAGCAGGACCATAGATAAATTAGAGATGGAGGATATTTTGGGATAAAGAGAGCATCCTAAGTTATATTTGGTGAAAAGGGAACGAGGTTATTATTATTAGATAGCCTTGCAATAGTCTTCAATTGCTATTTATGCTGTTCACATTTTTAGGGCACGGGGCAATTCTTGGAGGCAAGTTTCTATTTGAAATTTGTGGGAAAATTCACGGTCGAATCACAGAAGGATGAGCTCAATCCGCTCAGTCGGTCCAGCCACATTAGGCAGACTGATGTAGATAAATTAAGATGCATTGGACAGATAAGGTGACAGTAGAGTCGTGACCATACCAGGTTCGAGTTTTGATATGCAGAAGAAATTTTGAGTTTCGAGACCAAGGTCTGGAGTCACAATGTTTTGTGAATAGTAATGATAATGATGACCATTGATATCATAGGATTTTGAATTGATATTTGAGTTTATGGAAATCAATTTGTTACTTGGTTCATAATGATTCTTTAAAATTAAGGAGATGGTTGTATCTCATGAGATTAGTGATCATGGCATTGTCTATGTTAAAGTTTCGTGGTGTAAACTGATATTGACATTGTTTGTCTATACTCATAATTGAACAAATATCTGGTTATTTGAAGAAGGAGATAATTTGTTTCAAGAAATACTAACATTATTTG
Organism: Isoetes engelmannii; assembly: GCA_011763485.2. Lineage (NCBI taxonomy): Eukaryota > Viridiplantae > Streptophyta > Lycopodiopsida > Isoetales > Isoetaceae > Isoetes > Isoetes engelmannii. Next base: position 8,852 of record JAANSK020253831.1, read on the forward strand.
ATGATCAAGATCTTTTTGTCGATCTCAGGGATTCCTAAAGATGTTACAACTACAATCGCACGAGAGGTAGATCACTTAGAAGTTAGCAAGATTTGGGCCTTCTTATTCTTCCTAATTGTAGCGCTTCACCAAATCAAAGGCTTGTACTCAAACAATTCAGTCTCAAAGTGTTGTGCTATCAGATTCTCTTGCATGATCACTCCTCCCTTTTCTCTTTTTTTTTGCTACCTAATAATATTCAAAAAATCCTGCATGACAGTCAATCAGGATCTCTTTGTTTGATCCAAGGAACCACTTTTGTGGTTTGTCATGAAGAAGATCCAAAACTCGTCCCAAAAACTAACCTTGTTGCCGGCGCTGCATCTCAGGTAGACTTTTCAATCACTTACAATGTCTCACGGAGACTTCTTCCAAGATGAAGTTTTGCACCAAACTACTGAGAAACTCACTCGTCAACAACCACTACAAAGGTCCCTCTCTCTACGAAGTATATCTCGAAAGAGATTAATCACACACTTCTCTCCTCTGCATCAAGGGTCTCACTTACACTCTCCTTTTATCCAGACTCTCTTTCTCAACGTTATGGTCATTCTAGGCAGTAACTATGCACATGATTCACGCATCCCCTGACCCGTCTCCTTATAGTTACAACCACCTTCTCCAGCATATCATATTGGGTGCCAACCAATAGAAGATGGTGAGGTTGTTGGCGGAGATCCTCTTTTTGGGGCAAATCCCCACGAAGATCATCTAGGAGGCCATGATGCCCGTCCAGCTCTCAATCTCAAGCATCCTTATCCCGTATATGGCCGTGATGAGTATCCAACTCTTGATATCAAGTTTCATGATTCAGTATGTGGCACTGTCATAGGTTAACCCATTATTGACCAAACTGCATTGGCAAAAATAATGAAGAAGAGACTACAAGGAGAACTACTGCTTGAAACTAGAAACTTTACGCGCCTATAATAAAGATTTATAAAGATAAGAGAAAGCATGTTTCTGATAGAAAGGGTGGATGCTGTTGTTGTAACTCCTTTGCCAGTGTAATTTTTGTAAAGAGGCGGTTGTCTCAACTTGGCCGCCAAGATATGCATCACTACAAATGCGGTGGTCTTCCATGTTGCTTAACATTTCAAACATGGGGCATTGACAAAAGTAGATGTTATTCTTTAGGTAAACAACACTGCTTTAAAAAGGTGAATTGAGCTGTTTTGCCGCAACTATGGAGGCCACCGGGAAAGAGGAGAAACAGAGTCCACCCAGTGCTTAAATTCCCTAACGCCGGCCGCTGCACGAATTGGTCAGGTTCGTTTCTGCTTGAGGATTGAGTGGTAATTTTTTGGCATCTCGGCTCTCTCGATTTTTTGAGACCTAAGCGACTAAGATGAAGGCCCTTATTCTCGTGGGAGGTTTCGGAACTCGCTTGCGGCCACTTACACTTAGTGTGCCAAAACCACTGGTTGATTTTGCAAACAAGCCTATGATTCTTCACCAGGTTATATTTTTATACTTGATCTGCTTTCAGTGAATTTAATTCAGTTGTAAAGTTTTGTAAGCTAGCAGATCTGGTTCTGGAGGGTAATAATATAGGAAGTTCTTCTTTTTTTGAAAGTTTTCTTAGGTGATCCTAGTTCTTACATGCTTGTAGTTTTTATGGCGCAAATATTGCTAATTACGTAAGACCCTAATATGTATGTTTTAATGCAGATCGAAGCACTAAAAGCAGTTGGTGTGGATGAGGTAGTTTTGGCAATCAATTATCAGCCAGAGGTGAGGTTTTACACAAGATGATCTAGTGATTTTGGGGCCCTGCTTCTGGAGTCATTCTTTATTTTTTCCTTTTCTTATCTAGGTTATGCTGAGCTTTTTAAAGGAGTTTGAAGCAAGATTTGATATCAAAATAACATGTTCACAAGAAAAAGAACCGTTAGGCACAGCTGGTCCATTGGCATTAGCAAGGGACAAACTTGTGGATGGATCTGGGGAACCATTTTTTGTTCTTAACAGTGATGTAATCTGTGAGTATCCATTAGATGAAATGATTAAATTTCACAAGCAACATGGGGGCGAGGCATCTATCATGGTTACTCAGGTACATCTTATTATATATACCTTTTTTTATAGTTTCAAGTGAAATCTTAAACATATGTATATGTATTGTTTGCAGGTGCGTGAACCATCAAAATATGGTGTGGTAGTGATGGATGAAGAAACAAGTCAGGTCCAAAGATTTGTAGAGAAGCCACAAGTTTTTGTAGGAAACAAGATAAATGCAGGCATTTATCTTTTGAATCCTAGCACTTTAGATAGAATTGAGCTCAAGCCTACATCTATTGAAAAGGAAATCTTTCCAAAGATAGCTACAGAGAAGCAGCTGTATGCCATGGTCTTGCCAGGCTTCTGGATGGACGTTGGACAGCCAAAAGATTACATCACAGGCTTACATCTTTACCTTGATTCGTTAAGAACCAAATTTCCTGAAAAGCTTGCCGATGGTGAGCACGTGATAGGAAATGTGATAATTGATGCAAGTGCCCAGATTGGTCAAGGATGCTTAATAGGTCCAGACGTTTCTGTAGGCCAAGATTGTGTTATAGAAGATGGAGTTAGATTGTCGAAATGCACAATTATGCGAGGGGCGCGCATTAAGAGACATGCATGTGTGTCTGGAAGTATCATTGGCTGGCATTCCACAGTGGGCCAGTGGGCTCGGGTTGAGAATATGACAGTGTTGGGTGAAGATGTTCATCTCTGCGATGAAATTTACAGTAACGGAGGTGTTGTCTTGCCACACAAAGAAATCAAATCTAGTATACTGAAGCCAGAAATCGTGATGTAACATGTAGCATCATTCCTAATCTACTTCTCTACTTCAACCTGCTGTATCTGTAAACATTTTTTTTTATCTCATTATTGGAGGATCTCTTTTAGCATCCGCTAGGCTGATTCACATTGAAGCATCTTAATACTTCTGAGGGGCTTGACATTTGAAATCCTTTGAGAAAGGAGTTACCTGTGGTCCACGCATGTTGGTGGTTCCATGGAACATTATTAGATAAAAAGGATAGTTGGAATGTTTTGTCCAGTGCAGTTGATCACACTGTCACCGGTATTTACAAAGTGATTGGTAGCCGTGAAAAGTCTCTGTAAGTTATGTCTTTGTAAGTTATGGCATAACTGTAACTACTTAACTGTAACTACTTGACCCCTTAAAGTTGCCTTGTGTGACAAAAGTGAATGTAAATTGAGTTTGGATTTGGAAAGTCATCCTTATTTCTTCAGTTCGTTTCATTGTCGATTTCCAATGAGTTTGAGTGTGAAAGGCTACCCCTGTTTCTTCAATTCGTTTCATTTCGTCCAAGGATTTTTAAGTTATAGTGATGCTGATATGTCAGAAGGCTACCCCCTATTTCTTCAATTCGTTTCCTTTCATCTACGGATTTTCAAGTTAGTGCTGCTATGTCAGGAGGCTGCTACTATTTCTTCAATTCCTTTCATTTTCCAAGGATTTTGGAGTTGTACGAAGGGCAAACCCTAGGGCTGGTGGAGTGGAAAAAAGGAATATTTTAGGTATATAACAAATGACTGCAAGAAATCACATTAGCTAGAAAGGACAGGGGTGGAGATTGAAGGAAGACAACTCACATAAGCAAAACCCTTAGGAAGTGGATATTGGAGGAAACAATTCGAACGCATTGGAGGAGGACAGTCCAATTACATGCATGCAATCTTTATTTTATGTATGCATTTTTTTAGATCTAGGAGGTATATCGAATACCAAAATGAATGAGAAACAGGGAAGAGCTAGCTGTTGAGAAGCTTTAACTTGCGTTGCATTTTGCAGCAAGTTGACAGACGAAGTTGAGGAATCAGGTGGAAAGATACGGCTCAAGATACTGTTACCCTGGTTTCGGGGATCCCGGAGCTCAAAATCCCGTCTTTTGGGATCCATGCTGCTGCCACACATGACAGCATAGAAGAGCCAAGCACATACATTTCATTTGACTTGGTCTATGCACAAGAATTCCTGACATTTGCATGGAAGAGGATTTGAAGACATATTTTGAGCAACTAGGTGGCAATTTGATATGAAGAACCAAGTGAAGACATCCACTTACACTTCA
>JAANSK020253842.1:0-12977 GCA_011763485.2 Isoetes engelmannii
AAAACATAAATGACATCAATGCAGACTACATACGGCCGTAAGACATTGTATGCGCTTTCAAATTCTCTTTGATGCATTAAAAATAGTGCCAACTCAAGTTGCACTTCTCCAAGGATCCTCTGCATAGCGCTTGTATAAGTTTCCGCAATAAAAAAACAAATGTGTTCCATGCGACAAAACAAATAAAGTTTTACTATTCCCTAATTTTAAATCTGTCAAAGCAAAATATATTTTGCGAAACACAATCATAATTTTTGCCTTACTAGAGAAATGATCATAGAAAGCTTTTCGTTGTTTTAAAATTTTTCATACAGTGTCCTCTTTTAATAAAGCAGTGACAGATGCAAAGGTTCAAACTAACCCGTGATTCTATAGTCAAAATTTGTGGTTGACTGTTGTAAAATATATTGAATAGTTTCTTGATACCTGATCCATCATCTTTAGCTTCTCTTAGAACTTGCAATGCCATCTGTTTGACAGTAAGAGAGACAAATACTTATATTCAACGTAAGATCTTTAAGCGTGTGAATTTCCAATTTTTATGATTTGTAATTTACCTCAAAATGCTCTCGGTTGCGCTGATACTTCCGGCGGAATTTCAAGAGAAGGCTGAGCACACCCGCAGCATCTTCCCACTTGTGTTGATTAACAAAATCAACTAACATGCGATTCAGACGCTTCTTGTGGTGTGCCCCCAAAGGTAGAATACTACCAGTAAACCGAGAAAACATGCCTACAGAAACAGACGAAGAGTGTTTCCACTTTTTCCTGTTGAAATGTATAGAGAGACGATTTGCTTTACTGCGATTTCGAAATACAAATCAAAAACACCTTAGTCCTCAACTTAAGATCAGATGTTGATGTTAGAATCAAGAAAGACTCCATTCACATTCAAACTCCATGTTTAATAAGACCTTATCAAGCCCTCAAAGTACCCAGTGATTAGGTACTTTTCTCGGTAGTTTCTGGGCCCCCAATAGATACAAAAAGTGGTACACCCTAGCATGCTCTCACCCGGGCGGCAAACAAAGTGGCATCATCGTTCGCCATGGTCGGAGCCATTGCCCGTCGTGGGGTTTATTGAGGTTTTTCGAGCAAGGATCCGGTTTGGTAGTTGATGAAACCTTATGTTTATAACATAGGGTTTTTCAGTACTTGTTAACGGGGTGTATTAGAAAAATGCTATAGAAATTGGGTTTCAGGGAATCTTTAAGATTTCTGTTATTTATTTAGTTTTCTCTTTTTGGGTTGCCCCTAAGGGCAAGCCCTCTCTTATGTGATAATATGGAATCTTTCAAGTATATGTCAGAATATACCCGGATATACCTAGTGGCTGCCCTAAACTTGGTATAGGCAACCATTCTGTCCATTGCCGGTGTTGTGGGTCGATCCCAATCGCCCCCGTTCAGACCGGCCAAACCGACATGCATCCCACGGTCAAAAACCGGGAAATGCACAGTTGCGACCTCTGGGGTTCTGCAGTTTTGCAAATGGGGAAGGGAAGGTTTGCCGGTATGCATTCTTCACGATCTATCTAGCTTTAGAGGAGATTTTGAGGCTGTTAAAACTGTTATCACTCCAGGCTTAATGTTTTTACTCATAACTAGAAACGTGTGCCCGGCGATGTCGGGCATTTGTCATGTATGTGTGAATAGGGAGATATGATGCAATTTGTATACAAACAAACTTTTATGTCTTTAAAGTATATACATATAAAGATAGAAACGTGTGCCCGGCGATGACGGGCATTAATTGTGGACGTGTGAAGTAGGTAAACATAAGGGAGTTTGTAAGTGGAGTGCATATGTCAAGATTGAGCATCGCAATGCTGGGCATACGTATGGGCATATGTTAATTTGAAAGACCAATAAGGGTTTGGGATTATATTATACATGTCTGCAATTTGAACGTGTGGGATGTCATGATGATCATTGATAATAATCAAACAAAGAAACGTTGTGCGTAATGATTTTCAAATTTGTTTTCTGGTGAAAGAATGCACTTAATGAAGTTAACTTTAAAACATTCCGATGATCCCCAATTGTCAAGTGTTTACACAAAAGGAAAGAGCAGGCATAGGCTATGCGTGTAAAAGCTAAAATCGTTGGCTATGCCTTGTACCTTATTGGGCCTAAGCTAACACATTGAAAGCAATAGCGACACATCACTCCCGAATATTTCTGATTGTTCTTGCGGTGTTCTTGCGCGATCTGGTGGAAGTTGAACAGTCCAATATTTCTGATTGTTCTTCTTGTATAATCTGCCCCCTTGTGCACTATTGCGACTGTAACAGGGTTTCAGGGAGCTCTATAGAAGCTGACAATCAGGCCATGACATTGGGAAATTTTTAACCTGGGGTCCCGCTCGAAAATCTTCAGTAAAAATCTGTCTTTTCCGATACACTATTCTATTCTCCCAAATCCGTCCATTCTACCTTTCTCCACGTTTTCGCTGGCCTCTGATATAGAAGCCCTGAGCCATGGACGGCCGATTCAGGCAGGGTCTTACTGCCTCATGCATATTTATTTCTGCATCGCTTTTGCATAGCCTTTGCCTTGCTTTTCATTTCTTAGTGACCCTTGTTGCTGTTATTTCTTGGTATTTTCGGCTCTGGCCTGCCCCTCCCTAGTTTCCCATAGCCAGAAGAAGAGCCCCGGCTGTTAGGAAGCAGGGCTTTGGTTGTTGGCCCAGTATCCTATAGCTGTCGATTTGTTAGAAGCAGAAGTCGACTGGTAGCGGATTTGGATCGCTGTGGTTGGGGTCCAGATTTGAAATGCTGCAACACAAATACCTGTGACAAGAAAGTCTTGGTGCAGCATGTTCAACTGCTCTTATTGATCTGTAACCTCCAAATTCTTCCGAGAAGCCTCCATGTCAGAAACGAGAACACACGGCAGAAACGATAGGCGCAATGCTATTTTTGCAGGTATGCCTCCTACCTTTTTATTTTTCTCTTTTATATAATTTGAGAGCTAGACCACTCCAGTTGGATGGTCTAGCATCTCTCTGAATCTGGATGGGCTTCCATCAATCTGGATATGCGCAGACGTGTAATTTCTGATGTATCTGGATGGGCTTCCATCAATCTGGATATGTGTCTGCTTAGAGCAGGCGTGATATTTCTGGTTATCCGGGGGTAGGCAGAGGCCCTTTTGCTAGATTTTATCTTGTAGTTTAAGGTTTGAGGAGAGAGAAATAGATAAATAGTGTCTGAAGAGATGAAGATAGGTGCGAGCAAAAAATATGGGTTTTTTTGTAATGATGAATCAATAGGTGGTTAGACTCAAGTTACAGTATTGTTAGTTGTTGTTGTTGTTATCTTAGGGCCTGCCTTGAGGGAGGGCATTAGGAAGTATTGAGGATAGACGCTAGGAGCAGAGGGGGCGATAAGTATATGCGCTCTGGGTAGTGTATAAGTGGGCTCAGAGGGTTGGAGAATAGGCAAGATGTCTAGTTGTCTTAGTTGTCTTAAGTGATTGGGTCTGCTTTAGTCTTTTAGGAAGTAGTAGGTTTGTAGTCACTGTGATCTGGCTTTGTATTAGCAGTCTTGCTTTCTACTTTCTCTCTCCTTGGGCCTCTGCTTGCCCCAACCAGTCCCTTTGCAGGAGCCTGGCAGCAGGGGTAATGAATCTCGTTTCGCTTAGTAGCAGCCTTGAGTTGTGAAAGACGGGTGTTCTTGCTCCTCGCTCCCCAGGTATCTAGCGAAGGACTGGAATCTGGCTTTGCGTCGTTTATAGCGATGTTCTTGTTCTGGATCCTGCGGACATGTGAGCATCTGGCGACTGGGGACACCCAGGCCGACCCTCAGGCGGTCATCTAAAGTAGCAAGTCCAGGTTCTTCACGTGAGTAGTATGCCGTCCTCCCGCTGTGGTGGACTGGTCCCGCTGTGGTGGACTGGGCTCTTTCAAGACCCCATGCGTGCTGCAGGGGCGGCATACGTGGAGGGATTCTTGTGGGCCCCGGCTCTAGCGTAGTGCTTGCGAAGAAGTGAGTGTAGAGGCCCTGCCGTGGCTTCCTCCTGTAGTAACAAGCACGAAAGGAGTGCAAGGGTCTGCTATGGGTGGTGGGTATGGCCATCCCTCCGCTCGCGGTAAAAAAAAAAGAAAAAAAAAAAAGAATTATAGTATTGTTAGGGTAAGCAAATTGGTTGACAATACCTAGTTTGCAGCTCCCGGCTAACGTCCCTGGCTGCCAAATTCTTAGTTAGCTTATCCTAGTAAGTACATGCTACTATATTTCTCCACATTCATCACGCACTTGGCAATTCCGTGAAAAATGTCTCAAAAATGGCGACCAAAATGGGTGATTGCACATTCTATATATCTTTTGCGCATTATCACATGTATACCTGCAACATTCTATGCAAGCATAGAAAGGACACTTGTGGATATGTGCCACTAATATGTAGATAACTGCCTCTAAAATCATTTTTCTACAATACAATCCGTTTAAGATCATAAAAGGAACAGACATAATGGATAGTAAGAGAATACTTGTGAAAACTATGGAATTGCATTGGTGTGGCCCTCATATTTGCGTGGTTTTTGGTAGGTTTGCTTTTAAGAAGATATGAACACTTGAGGTGATCCTATTGTTGATGGATACATTGTTACCATGTCCAAATTCTGCTCCTTTGTAGGCTTCAACCATTTCTTATGATAACTTTTTATTCCCAAAAACTAAACTGCACCAACCCTGTTAGAAAGCTTCCCACATAAGTTGGAAATAAGAGCTCACTTATCACATATTTCCATAAGCACTACCTCGATTACAATTTCAAAACAAAAGAGACATGAATGCGCAGATAAATGGCATTTATTCATACCACAAATGAAAATGTACGCCAAGCTCGAAACCCAAAGAATTATTATACAGCCCAATTCACTCATGAATTGCCATCCTGCGCCAAGCAGCTTGTAGACTCTCATCAATATGCTGGCCACGAAACACTCCTTCATTTAATAAATACATTATCCTTCTCATGGTAAGGTCCTTGGACCTCCATTGGCTGATTACAACAACAACAAAAATTCTCCTACCAACCTGTTTCAACTGAAACATTATAGTTTCCTTCATCCATTGGCTTACATGCTCTAACTCAACTTCATGAAAGAGGGCCAGCAAAAAGGAAATTACGATTGCAAAATGCCCATTTGATTTTGATATATCACTTTTGGACTTTAAAGTTTACGAAGAGGGCTTTAGATACTAAGGAAGAAGATACACCAGGAAAGACTCACTTTCAAAGGGATCTCTTAGAAAGATATACATGAACATTTTACTTCTCTACGGATCTCTTAGAAGCGAACCTCTTCCTGCATAAACAATATGCACAGAGCATCAGTAGATAGCATGTGCTTAAATGACATTGTTCGTAATTGTCCTGGGTCACTTTACAGTATATTTTGTTCATAATTCTACGAAAATAAAAGCTGCAACATCCTTGGCATCAAAGGTACAACTGATAGTTATGAATTGTATGACAAACACTTTGACAATTCTCATTTTGGTAGATACACAAAATTGAGGTCTGCCTAACGCATGTACCCTAAGCCACTCGTCCAAAAAATGCGTTGATAATGCTTTAATTTCTTGGAATGAAAGCTACATGTAACAAACTTTACTCTACACCTTAAGCTTAAGAGCTATTGAAAGAACTTGTGACCTTGCTCTGGTGCCCTCTGCAGCAAAATAAGATCTCTATTCGCCATAATATCCTCCATTATCAGACCTATAATAGCCGTCTCGAATTTAATTTATGGTCTGGAACTCCTAATAAGTAATTCAATATTGGATTGACCATATAACTAAGGATATGCAGAACAAAAGAATATGCTTTAACACATTTGCCAAATGGTAATCATATTGTTATTTGATGGTGAATAGGCTTTCCAAAATGCTTTACTTACCTCAACTGATAATGGTCAATGAACTCGATTTAAATTGATGAAAGACACTATAAAATATATGTCTCTAGAGAACCTCAGCAGTAGATAGGGCTTGCAGTTCCTTCAAAAGGTAAATCCTGGAGGGAAAGGTATCGAAGAATAGATGGGACTTAACTCTAAAATTCTCCCCAAAAGATATTAGAAGCATGATCACCTTGTGTTAGCACGTGCGATTTGAAGAGTTCTTTGGCAGATTATAAACGACCGTCATTAACTGCAGAAATACCAAAGTTACTATTTCTGCGTCTGTGATCTTCCGCAATTTTGATATTCTCCATGTAAGCTAAAATCATTTTTAATATATCAGAAGCATGATCGTCTTGTGGTAGCACGTGCAATTTGAAGAGTTCATCAGCAGAGGGTAAACGATCGGCATGAACTGCAGAAATACCAGAGTTACTACCTCTGCATCTATGCGCTTCCGCAATTTGAAGGACAATGGCCATACAGTAACAACACTTCTAGTAGGAAGTAATGATTTTGAATTGTCGTATATAAAAATCACCTCAACTTTACTGCAAGATATGGACAGTAAAAAATGCAAAGAAATCTGGGAAAGACCCTAACAATACACAGAGAAATCTAACCTGGTTACAATACAGAGGTCATCCCCAGATATCCCCATGCACCTTTTCTTCCTCGTCCTTTTTGCACATTTACCATCTTTTTCTCTTCTGCCGCTGCTTCTGTTTTAAATAAATGTTAGCATTGTAAGTACATAGAGAACATGACCCTTGAATGTCAAGGAGCATAGTTTCTTATAATGAAATAAATCTTAGCAAATTATATTTCTAAGAAGAAATATCATGCATAAGAAATAGCGCAGTTTAGCCATCATTAAGACTTCCCAAACTAACTACTTCTGAACCAGTAATTAAAAACTAATAAAAGCAGCTTAGATCTAACCTTAACTTGCGCAACTGTAAGTCCCATGAAATGTTGTATGAACTGGAAAACTAATATGTGTAGAACCAAAGCAGTTACATGATATGCCATTGTTTGAACTGGAAATAACATGCACAAAACCAAAATACTAAATTAAATTATCATCGCAGGCATATCATAGGCAGCAGCTCATCCCAAGACCAGTTCCTGTAATCATGTACATGAGTCCCATGTTTGTTGAAATCTTACATCCTTTTATATCCTTAATCTCTGCTGCTAGGATGAATCCTCTCCATTCTGCTCTAAAATTTGAGCTATACTTATATTTGTGAAAAATTGCTTCGTATCTTGGAGCAAATTGGCTCCAACGATATCACATGCATTCTTGTCATGCCTGAAGGTAATAATGCCGTGGAGGACTTTGCCCTAAATTAAACTACTACCAATGGATAGCATTCAGGGAAAGTAAAAGTTTTAAACGGTGGCCAAGATGAGCTCCAGATGCTGATAAAACTGTTGCTAAATATTGTCATTTTTTAAGAACAGTACCTCTTGTATATGTTCTTGGATGCTTCTGAAAGATTGCTTCAGTGAAAAATGACTTGGGAAGGTTTCTCCTGTGGAAAACGACCTGCAAATAATGTTTTGAGCAGAGAAGGGAATACCCTAAACCATATAGCATGTCAAAAGGGAATGCATATCAGCGGAGGAGAATTACATATAATACTTCTCTGCTCGAGCATCCTACAGTTGCACATAAGAGCGCCTGCCCGCTTGCCCTGTGTGCAACCTGCAATATAAACAGGACTGATTCTTGAGCTCTGTTATCTATGCCAAAGCTAAAAACCACACTGCGTTTGAACCATGTTATAATGTTATAGAACCTGATGTACACGCTTCAGCAAAAAATAACGCTGCCTTGATCCAGACGCCTGATCAACGGGGCCTCATACATGTCTTCCCAAATCCCAAATCTATTGTTTGCGGCCATGATTCTTTTGGCCTTGGGCATTGCCTCAGAAATTCTCAATAGCATACCCGAAGTCTTGCTTTCTAAAAGAGAGAAATCTGACGCAAACATTTCCTTGAAATACTCAGAAGTTTCTGGGTCAGTTCCTCGTGTATCATTGGATGTAAGCTTGGATCGGAAAGTGTACAGGCCTGGGGACACCATTTTAGTTACTGTGGAGATAGGCAACAATAAAACTGCAAGTAAGACCATATCACCGGGGGATCATCCAGAATCTTATGGTGCAGCGATTGATGCAGTGATAATTGGGAATTTAACAGTAGAAGTTGTTAAAATTTGAAGATATTGAGCCTGGGGTTTGAACCCAGTAAACCAACCAGACTCAAACTCCTACCTCCTCTTCACTCCAAAAGCAATTTACTCCGGTATAAGAAACAAACAACGGCGGATACTCCACGCCTCTTCTGGAATATAAACTATACGGCGGATACTCCACGCCTCTTCTGGAATATAAACTATCAAAACTCCTCACTAAATCCAACTGGGTTTCTTCCTTTCACACAACAGCATAAATAAATCACAAAGGGATTTATCCACAAGAATGGGTAATTCTGCACACTGATATTTCTTCTCCCTTTGTTTTCTGCAATCACACCCACACAGAAAATCCACCAAGGATACCAAAGCCCAAAGCTCTATTTATGATCAAGCTCACAGCTTTATATAACCAATTACCGTAATTACACAGATCACACAGATATGAATCACTGTTACTGAAGCACAGAAACGAACCTTACAGATAAGAATTACTGGAAACTTTAAGGCTACCTGTCTAGAAATTTCCTGAGGTCCAGCACTAAGATTTCGGCAGCCCAGCATTCAACGGCAATCCCAACGCACCACACAATCACAGACTTCGAATACCTGCTGCTGATTCAAACCACCTGCAGATCGCTAATAGAAGCCGGCTTGCAGTCCGACGTTCCGACCAATTCCATCTGTTTTTTTTCTGCTCACGTGAATACCTTTTCTCATACCTTTTCCATTTCTTGCTTCTATTTTAAAAATAGCATACATGCAAATATAGTTACCATGTGTTACAAGAAATAATTGCCATGTGTATGACATTATCCCAACATATCGATGACCATAAACCCTTGTTTTATATGAATGCTGGATGCAAATTCCAACAGAAGTTATAGGCACAGAGAAACTGGACACAACACAATTGATAATCAAACCATGAGCGCCAAATAGAAGAGCATTGAAGCAGGGAGGAAAGGATTTGGAAGGATTCAAACACCTCGGCCACGCCATCAATGCTGCCAGCCCGCGTCCCGCAGCAAGAACGAGGCGTTACAGGCACAAATATCAAAGCAATCCCAAAATAAGAAAGAAGATATTGATTACTTTCTCTGATTGTTCCAACAGCATTTCCCAAAGATCGTTCCAGGGTCTTATGGAATTAGGAACACCTAACAAGAAAACTTTTGTTAAGAGATATGGCTATGATTTTATCGATGCCAGCGGCTGCCTGGACAAAGATTGACCCCCTTACGTCCAGCTTCCTGTGTAGTGGGTACCTCAACAGGTGTTCCTGATGATCCCGTTGGTCTGGTAGATCGCAGGTGCCATCGCCTCAAGCTGAGGGTGGTGTTCACCATCAGTGTCTCCGCACAGCTTGCCCGTCTTTTTACTCCCAACCCATTTGTCTGGGACAACGGAATATAAAGTTGGTCTAGCTCAAGGAGATCGCCCTTGCGATATGCATGGCCAGCAATATGGCCATTCCCACCAGTTCAACCATGAGGTTGAGGGCTTACTTTTCTCAGTCGGGAGAGGCGTGGACACCAGAAGCGAAACGCTACGATATGCTCCATACAGAGATACTGGCCTCTCCAGCATGATCTAAGCCCCTCAGAAGAAATGTTCGAGCACCCGAAAAGACAAGTTGGATTAGCGTCGGAGAAGACGTCCTGAGCACAGCTCAGCGAGCAACAATGGATCCTATGGCATGTTTGGGGAAAGTCATCCGTGAGAATTTGAAATTTAGAAAGAATGCAAATGCCATGAGATATTCCGGTACAAGATTTATATGTACCTGGACTTTTAGTTTGGTCAGCATATTTGAATTTTTTTTTTTTGAAAATGTAAGGATTCAAAAAGGGTGTGAAATTAGTAACCGTTTTTTCTGATACCGAGAATTGGTCGTGTTTGTCCCTCCGACGGAAGTTAAACCACTGGGTGTAATAAATACCGCAGTATTTTAAATAGCCATCGTATAAAGAATGTGTACATGCTATTATGGCGACTTAGTTGCGACGGGCACACTACCCGATGTCTCCGGTTGCTGACGTGTAGGCAGCCTATATTAAATGCAACGATTTCTATATAATCCGCTTCAAATTTTCGATTTGGGTCAAAAAATTTGCGAACGCCTGCCCCTCTCAGCGTCCAGGAATTTCACGCCACTCAGGAATCGCCAAAAAAAGTCTAGCTCCTTATAGTGCTAGCGAAAGTTGCCTTGAAATGTATGTTTTGTGCCTTTTTTTAGCATCAACTTAGGGCTCAGCTATCTTTCTTTGTTTCCTAGGTAATTCATGTTCAGGAAGATCGCGTGCGCGACCTGCGTGAGCATGGTCTCTTACAGATAGTATGGTACTCATGCCGAAGGATCGCAGTGGCGATCCTTCTGAGGTTAGTTTCTAAGAGTTCCTAGCCATGAAGGATTGCCAACACGAACCTCCGAAGCAAGGTGATTGGGCAGCTAAGGATTAGCTGGCAAAGGTCCTTGCTCTGGAGGTTCGCGTTGGAGATCCTTGACAGCATTGTTTTTGTATTAAATCAACCGCTCTTAAGGATCGGCACCGTGAACCTTTAGAGCATGGTAAATCGACACGCTAATTTCGGGCAATCCATACACCGTAGTGCTTTGGCACCAAAATACATACGAAATGGCTAGTTTTAAATAAATGTCAAACATTACAATTGTTATGAAGAGGTTCCAATGAGAAGAACTTACACTTTTACTGTGCTCTTGCGTGCTTCTATCTAATTGAGTCACACCAAGCATTCCAAAATTTAACCCTGGTCAACAATGCTGAGGATTGTTACTTTTTATTAAACCAAGAGTACATCCTCACATCCTCAATATCCGGTTGGGGTCCTTAACATAAGAAAACATTATCTGTTCTCCTTGCAAAACTTTTTTAAGCATTCACGCTCAGTTCCTTTGTATGTTTTCCAGAATTGTAAGATGTTGTGAGCGTTGAAACACTGATAAAGCAACCCTTGTAGCTTGAAGCTTGATTTGCTTGCATTTTCTTTATTTTTCTTGATACCTTTTGTATAATTTTTCTACAATTTCATCATATTAAAAAGTACTTTGTACTTCAAATGTAATTGTTCCCTAGTTATTCAGGTAGATAATTGTGATGATGCCGAGGACGATGTCGGCCTTCCCAATACTAGCCAGTTTCTCTTACAGCAAGAGGACTCATATTTCGGAGGACACGTTCAAAAATGCTAAGTCATGTTGCACCAAAGAGATAGCTTTAATTGAACTCTCTTACCCACATCAAAGCTCTTGCTTTCAAGTCTCGCAAGTAAAAGAACACATCATCCTCTCTCTCGACCCGTAATCGTAAACGGCAAGCCTCCTCCTTCCACCTCAGTGATTGCAGGTAACCAAGAGCAGGTAAGAGGCTTAATAACAAAGGAAGGAGCCTCTTGGAACATAATAGGATCAACAATAATCGTGGAACATAATAAGATCGACAAAAAATGAATTTACCAGTTTTATCGCAGACCATATCAGCCCCAGCTCAACCGACTCCAATAATTTGGATGCTTTCATCCGTAGTTTTGCACATTATTCTCCACAGTTTCCCACTTAACTAGTTATCCATGCAGCTTCCACACCTGATTCAAGAGGCTCTAACCAGCATTTAATTCTTTCTTCTAAACACCACCTTTCTTTAGTTCTTTTTTAAGGCGTGGTTCTCCTTGCATAAGCATTCTGTACAGAAGATGAAGGATGCATGCTTCAACCCAAGTGTCAGTGTCAGCGCATAACTAGTTCCTAATCAAATGGCTGTGTTAAAGCAGTTCAGGTATTATGTGCAACTGCATTTATTTAAATCTTCATCCACTAACATCACTGAATATGCCTCAATCCTCACCTAAAGGGTTTTCTCCAATGCAGGTCTGGGCAGAATGGCAAAAACACCAACATATGTAGGCTATGCCTAGAATAGCTAATTCGATGTTACAATACCTAGTATATGAAAAATGTAATTTAATGCATTTCTCTTGCCGTTCACAGACAACAGTTCCATAGGGTGCAAAACATTATATGAATCCATTTGCTTCAAGTTCATCAGCATATTCTCATTGCATATGCATTGTATAGGCTGAAAGATGCATGCTCCCTCCCAAATGTCAATGTCAACGCATGACTATTTCTTATTCAAATGGCTGTGTTAACGCAGTTCAGCTATTATGTGCAACTGCATTTATTTCAATCTTCATCAATGATTAACATGACTGGGCATGCCTCAAATAAAGGGATTTCCTCCAATGTAGATCTGGGTTCATTCTTCAAATGGCATATGTGCAACTGCATTTATTTAAATCTTCATCAAGGACTAACATGACTGGGCATGCCCCAAATAAAGGGATTTATCCTCCAATGCAGATCTGGGTTCATTCTTCAAATGGCAAAAACACCAGCATATATAGGTTATGCCTTAAGAATAGCTGATTCAATGTTACAACGCCTCGGCTATACATTTATAAAAAATGTGACGGGATGTATTTCTCTTGTCGTTCAGACCCTCAGGTCCATAGGGTGCAAAACATCATATGAATTTATTTTCTTCAAGTTCATCAGCATAAACATTTAACTATAGGAATCTCTTGCCATAGATAATCCCACGTAAAGAGGGATCCAGATTGAAGTCAGTGATGCTAGTTGATCTTCTCGATATAGTTCACTAAACATAAAACAATCCAGAAATGCACGCATTCCATCTTTCACAATTGCACGTCTACAGCATGAACACCACATCAATTTCCAGCAAATGGCTGCTCAGCAATGCCTGCAAAATTAAACACCTTCTCTTTTTTCTAAATGCTCAATTGCACATAGGCTTGTCCTATGTAGACCAGCATG
>JAANSK020253853.1:0-12977 GCA_011763485.2 Isoetes engelmannii
GCATGAACATTCATGTCTTGTCCAGCAACTTTGTGAATATGAGATGGATCACTTTTAACTATAAGAATAAAATAAAGAAACAGAAGAGGAAAAAACAATAAGTGCCAAAGCCTATCCATATATTTCATCATCTCCCCCCAACCCCTTGTTGGTTGGACGTAGCTGATGTCCTATGCCTTCCATCCTTTTATTTGCCAGCCACATGTAGCGCATACACTCATTCAACTGGTCCATCTCCACCTTTAACCACTCTTTCTTTAGCTCTTTTCCTGATTTGTATCCTTTAGCCCCCCATCCGAGTGGCGCAAATGCGTATAATCCCTCCATGTTGCAATTCCGATCCAGAAAATCATGCAAATGATGCAGGCGCATGCATTTGTAACAATGGACACGCATCCTCGTGTGAATATGCACCCAAGCAAAAAAGGGCCTTAGGGGAAATTTTATTTTAAATATTGTTACCTAGATTAGTTCCAAACAAATCAAGAGAACAATGGGAGAAGGATACCCGTTGATTCGAAATACAATATTGTTTCCTTTGGAACAACATTATGTTATATATAGACGATTTTTAGAAAGTTTCAGAAGATTCAAGCAGATAATGTGTTCTGTGTTAGAGATGTTATCATTTGAAGGAGTTCGTTTTTGCATTAGATCCCTAGCTCATGACAATTATTCTCAATGGAGGTTTCTATGAGACAACTTCTGTCCATACAAGGTATCTAGAAAATTGTAAATGGTCAGGTTACTAAATCATAGCTCAATCATCAATGGCATGAGTTGAGAGACGGACTTGCATTGGCTTTGATTCGAGCAACAATTGATTTTCCGTAGATTTTGAACCTCGTTCAAATGCTCATCAAAGCATATATCAGTTCCTTGCGTGTTCGAGTTCATTCATACATGAAGAAAATCTAATAGCCGCAGAGAATTTTTACGAAATAATGGAGTTGCGGTTAGAATTGCTTTTGTTAGAATTGCCCTTGTTGGATGCTAAATATGATAGTGATTACTCTTTGGTTGAGGAGGTAGGGAATGATGTTGTAGCACAGGCAGATGCAATACGAGACAAGGATGAACAAGCATATGCTTGTGATATGATATTTCGGAAATTGGAATGGTTTCTATTACTACATGATCATTTGTCACGTGACATTTTGGGATCAAATATTTGGGTATGTTGATGCCACTTAAGATCAAAGTCTGGTTGATAATGATGTTGTGACGTTCCCATATGTTATACGCTTTGTATAGATACAAATAACATATAATACATGGTAAGTCACGAGACGTCACCATACCCTATGGGGTACATTAAGTTAACCTAAGTTATATTAACATTAGCTATGTTAATTCATTAATTGTTAAGGGGGAAACCTAACCCTAAACCCTAAATCGAGTTTAGCGTTTAACCTAATTTAATTAACATAAAAAAGGTGGCTAAAATACTAAAATAATTAATAATAACTAATTTAGTTGACACTTGGCCAAAATCGATCGGGCAAGGGAAACCTGCCGAAAATAGACGTAATCAAATTGGGGCTTCACCCCAATTTGTCCCAAATCGATTTGGGGGAGCTTGAAGAAGGAGGAAGAGCAGTCATACTCACCAAGAAGATGGAGACCCTTCCAGCTAACGGTTCTAACGAGGATACCGGTTAGTAGACTAGATAGCTTGAATTTCTAGGTAGGAATTGACCCTTGTTTGCTTAAATGAATGATTAGATTTTATGTTGTTGCTCATTGAGGTTATGAATGGATTATGGTAGTTCTTTGCTGCACCTCTTGTGCGTGTGGGATAAGGGAGGGTAGAAACCTGAAAGGCTACTAGGGTTTTAGATGCTTCTAGCAAGAACCCCATAAATCCCAATAAATGCATCCCGTGCATAGAGCCCACCGGGCTGTAGATGTTATGATGTGATTGAGCACCAAATAATGGATATAATGGTGGAAGTGGGGGCGTGATCCAGCTGAGGTTGGATACCGTCTTGGTGTGCTAGGCTTATAGTCGGTCACTGTGTGCGGGTCGGGTATGGGTCTGACACCCCCTGGGATAGGAATTCACCCAAAAGCTAGTTCTTGGACTCGATAGGTGTAGGTGTTGCCCTGACCTATGGATTTTTGGGGGGGGGGGGGTTAAGTCGGGTACGGGTCTTGGTCACGGGTGGCCACATTCTCTAGCCACACATGGAACTATTATACTCCTGGAAGGGACTTGTCTCATTCCTGCCTCATCAAACCGGGGAGATGCAACCTAAAGTAGTATCATGAGGTGACTCCATGAGATCACATCTCCGGAAAGCTAGAATCACGTTATAACATGTTTTAGCTTATCTGCAAATTATGCACAAGAGGGGAGGATGGAGTGGACTACCATAGCCAATGTTCTATGCCAGCCAAGGCCATTGTCATGACTCTATCCGTTGTTATCTTGAGGCCCTGACCGTCATTCAACCCCCATGAGTCTGAGTCCAGGGTAGAACCCTCATTTATGATGCATTGTGAATGTTATTCGATGTATGATGATGGATGGATCACCGAGGTGGCATATTATTTATATGTATTTTAGCTTGTGTTAACATGTATGTACACTTCCGCCATATAAGATATCCCAGTGGAGGAATGGGGCCAATGACATCTCCGTGTCCTTCACTCGGTCACTTGACCATCACAAGTGGTCTGAGTTAGAAGGTAACCAGAAGAATAGAGGACATCCTATTGATGGAGCTACTGAGTTTAATCGAAATACCATGTATGGGGACCGTGGAACCCAACCTCAAGCAAGTGGTGGGAATCCAGGAAACTGGAGTAGGCAAGCAACAAGTGCGTTGAGTGTTGGTGGACTAGAAATGCTCGTACTGGTGAGAGGCCTGCATAGGCCCAAGCAATTGCACTAGAGGAAACAAAAGTTGAACCAGACATGCATGCTATGCTATTGGCAGAAATCCTTCAGAATATACTGACGTCTTCCAGATAGCATTGATACTCAACCTTTTCATTTTTTGATTGACAGTGGTAGTAACCACAACTTTATTTCACCTAGACTGGTTGACCAGATGGTTTGCGTGTGAAACATGGATAATAGATGGTCGGGGAGAACTTGAATTGTGTAATTGCCCTTTGTTGCGATGGTATGTTGCATCGGATGGCGAGCACGAGGACTTGAAGGTATCGCTAAGAACCATGCAGGGCATATGGCTCACTGTACATATCATCTACTCTATTGTCTTCTTGCTGTTGTTGCAGGTGTTGGCTCAGCAACTTTGTTTGATGAAAGGCTTCTTGAAGAAGCTTGTTTGCGTTGCATGTAGAGGCCTTTGTCATGAACCTACGCACCAGCTTTGTCCTCAATCTGTTGTTGCAGCTTCTTCTTCCATCTTCGTGTGCGGGGAGGCTGCTGTTGCAGCCTTCCTCTTCATGGTCCATGATTGCTCTTCACTTATTTTGATTCATTGTCGTTTAAATTGGTCTCAATGGTTAAACCAGGGTATTTGCTAGCTTAGTTCGTATAGTTCTAGTTCTACGTACATATGTACGCAGGTGAGCGCCTCTTTCTACGGGATCTGGTGTGTAAATTCCTGGTGCATTGATTTTGGATATGCACAAGAATATCTCTGGATCCAATGGTTGTTAGCCCTCTTTTCCCTCTTTTCCATTTTTCGGAAAACTTCCTTCGACGGGCAGCAAAGGTCGACACCTGTCAAATTAAGATGTCAAGTAATTGGAGACCGGAACGGGGGATCATCGGTAGGCCCTAGACGTGGGGAGTTTGCTCTGTTAGCATGACCTAAGGCATGGACAGACTAGAGCTTCGGCAAAAAGCTTGGCCGTCACAAGTGGTAAGCTGTGAAATTCCGTCTTATATCAATTGATAGTAAATTCGTCAGAAACAAAGGATGTGCCACTCAGCATGATCCCAATACAGGAATCGTAAGGTCGTAGTTTTTGAAGTACAGTCTAGTTCAAGTATTATTTATTGAGCTGTACGTATGGAGGGAGGATCAAGTTGGTTGGGAGGTGTGGATTGGACATCAGTGGAAGACGTGAGTGAGCTTTTTGTGTTTTCATTCCAATGTCTTTTAATTTTTTTGCACACCAGATTATATTGAATTTAACATCTTTTTGTCAGGCAACACAATGTCTGGTTCCATTACCACCGCCATCCCGAAGTATTGAAGGATTACTAATGGAGGCAGAAGACCTGATTTCAGAGGTATGAATAATCAAGTTTCGGGTATTTTCCAACATGGTAGTTGGCTGGTATTAGCTACAATGTCTTGCCATTGCGCAAACCCTGATTATGGTATTAATTGGATTTTCTGGCTAGGGCTATGCTGTTGTACTCGTAAATATTGATGCAGCAGGCACCCTGTTTGTGACAAAATATCGGCTGATCTTTGTCATGGTACATTTTTGTTCAACATAAAGCTGATTTAATGAGCTTTCCTTTGTCATGAAAGCATTTAGGTCTATAGTTCAAGACCTGTTTACTTTTGTCAGGGTACTGATGCGGGGAAAATCAACAATTTTGGCACCATACCTTTGGCAACCATTGAGAAATTTGGCAAGCAAGTAGGTATATTTAGGCTAATGCCTCCGTGTTGGACAAATTGGAATCTAATTGCCATGCCCTTTTGTGATCTCAGTAGCTCTGATGCTTTCTTGATTAGCGATAGCCAGATGAACAATTTATTACATTTCTTTTCATGCAGCAAACGGTGCATTCCATGAGTTCTCGTAATAGAGAACGGTTGCCATCTCGTCGTTTTCTTCAAATTGTGGGTAAGTCAATTGCCATTTGGCCCTGGGCAACAACGAATGATTTTGTTCTTGTACTTCTAATGGTACAGCATCCATCATACAGGCAAGGATATGCGCACTCTTGTGTTTGGCTTTCGTCCACATACAAAGCAGGTAAAACCAAGGGCTAGTAACAGTTCTTGTTGCACGTGGTTAGTGCTTCTTTTCACCAGCACATTTAAGTGATTCTGTTTACAGAGGAAAAATGTCTTTGAGACATTGACAAGATTGCTGCGGCCTTCGCACCTCTGGGGCCTGTATGCATTTTCAAGTGGACTGTCAACATCTTATTCTGGTGGGAATCCACGCCTAAGATTACGTGATGAATACCTCCGAATTATTAGTTTGCACAAAGAGAGTCACCAGAAACGCTGGTGGACTTTGAGTGATGCAAATGCAGACTACAATCTTTGCTCAACCTATCCTTCCATGTTTATGATGCCATCATCTGTGAGGTATTTTTAGCATGCTACTACAGGAAGTCTGATGGTTGAATGTGAGTTTTTTTATTTGTATAGAGTTGTTGATACTTTAAACATTGAGTAATGTTATGCTATTGTTAGCCAATTTTGAAAGGCATCTTGGCAAGATAGGTTCATTTTGTACTTCATTGCCAGCGTCTCATTTGATATAACATAGGAACTATTGTGTTTCCCTCTAGGGGGATATTGGCATTTTTTAAGTTGTGAGCACCTGTTCTGCAAACGAAATATACTTATTTGAATATATAGTGATGAAGAGGTTCAACAAGCTGCTGCATTTCGAGCACGAGGAAGGTTCCCAGTCCTTTGTTGGCAACATCCAGGTAATTAGTGACATGTTGTGCAATTTTTATGCAATAATCAGAGTGGATCAGGCTTTGGTAACGTTTAAGCATTACAATTTTTAGTTACTATCACTTGCATATTCCACATTCAAATGCAGGAAAAGATTCCTTTCAAATGGAATAAGCATCAAAATACATTTGGTAGTAGATTATGACAGTCCTCTCTCTTTTTTCTTTTACCTTTTGGGAGGTCGGGGTCAAGACTCGAGATCCAAAGATCTTTTATAGGAGGGGAAATCTTGAATATTCCATGCATAGACCTAACAATGACCATTGGTTTGGCATGGTATTTTTCCATGGCCAGCATTTACCTTGTGCAGTGTATTTCAATTCTATCTCTTCATCTATTGTATTTAACCTGTATAGAGAATGGCGCTGTTCTTGCACGATCATCTCAACCACGAGTAGGGATCATGATGAACTCCCGCAGGTGAAGCTTTTTCTTTACTTATGTCATACATTATTGTAGTAAGCAAGAAATTTGTGAACATGATATCTAAGAGGTATTAAATTAATACATGTAACATGTCTAATTTAAGCACAGTTTTCGTTTGTACTATTTACAATGGCGTAACTAGAAACGCTAGTACAGGTGTATACAAAAGCAGATAAGAGGAAGTTTCAAGAATCTTGTGCATTAACAGTCTGGTCATTATACCTGGAGTTTTAGTTCTATCTAGACGATAAATTTTAAGAAGCTTTAAGCTGCTATATCACTTGTGGTATGCAAGGAGCTCTAGGATCAGTATTGAAGTTTTTGCGCCTTTTGTTCTTCGTTTACCATGCCATTTGAGTTCAGCATCTTCAATCCATACATCTTAGGTGAAAGCTTTTGCATTGTACTCAATTATTATGTAAGAAAGGACATTTTCGAGCAGTTAGATATAAGGTTTTCAAATCTGTGGCTGCCTGAGTGACATCTTGCATATAATCTATCAGCACTGCAGATGAAAAGCTAGTTGCTGCACTATGTCCATCATCATCTAATGGTTTTGCTCACAGGTATTTGTAGAAATTAGGATGCTGTTTTTTGAATCAGGCAACGTCCTTTTATATTGTTACTGCTGACAATCCAGTTGTGGCAGAAAGTTGTATATAGCAGATGCGAGGCCAAGGAAAAATGCACTTGCAAATGGTGCTATGGGTGGTGGATCTGAATCTTCTGCAAATTACTTACAATGTGAGGTTAGTGGAGTTATGCAGTACATTATTTATTGCATGGATAAGGATTTGGTTCATAGTTCTGTTTGTGCACAGGTGGTCTTTTTGGGAATTGATAACATTCATGCAATGCGTGATAGCCTTGCACGTTTGAGGGATTATCTAGATATGCATGGTGGTGTTTCATCGGATGGTTTGTCTTCTCTACTGGTAAGGGCGGTGTTTAGTATCGTGGCTGTTACTTGTCCTTGCTATTGCATTTGAACCAGCTCTGTTTTGTTCTTAAACTTACAGTAGCACATCAAGAGTAGGACTCTAATAAATAGAATATGTTGTGAACAGCATCGCTAGATCCTGTTTCTTCTTTCAAATCCCGTATTTATGTACCGACATAGAAACAAGGCTACTTGATTAACAGTCTTTGGCCCGCAGAGGAGTGGCGGATCAGCATGGGTTAGTGGGAATGTGAGTGGCATGTCAGCAGCTGTATCCGCCCTCGGAGACAGTGGATGGTTGGTGCATGTGCATAGTGTCCTTGCAGGTGCAGCTTGGATCGCGGCAAGAGTTTCTCTTGAAGGCGCTTCTGTGCTTGTACATTGCAGGTATGTTGGGTTTTTTGATATACATAGTGAGTGATGCTTGGCACATAGAAAATGTATGTCTTATTAAATGTAAGTCAGCATGATAATCCTAGCTGCATTTGTATTTATGGTCGTTATACATAACCTATAAGGTCTACTACTAATCCGTTAGATCACCATGAAGATGCTGGACCAAGAGCCTTGGTGGGCTCTCTCATTTGGATGTAAGGATGCAGCATTAAGGAAAATGGAAGACATGTTGTGCTGGATATTCAAATAAAGATTACAGAAGGAAGAGCACATTTGGAAACTAGTTATAGCCTCTGGTGTCTAATATTTATGTAGTTGGAGAATATTACTGGGCAATAACATAATGCTGTTTCTCATGCAGTGATGGCTGGGATAGGACTACGCAGCTTGTCTCATTGGCTAGTCTCCTTTTAGATCCATACTATCGAACATTTCAAGGATTTCAGGTGATGATTTGTTTGTTGCTCATTGGTTTGTTTAGTGGAAGAAATGATTATTGGAAAATCTTCTTTCCTTATGCCTATCTCAGATGTTTTGACATTAATATTTAGCGTGTGAAAGGTGTTCTAGTTGGGCAGATACTTAGGGTTCTGTATGGTGCATGTTCTGATTGCACGGTCATAATATCACTTCTGAATGTGCTTCACTCTATACCAAACAGAGATTGAATGTGCCAATTTTTTTTGTCAAAAATGTTGCTGACCAATTCCTTAGAATATTTAAATTGTCATGCAACAAGGCTGGCAAATGGGCATCTTTGGTTACATCAAATTTTCAAGTATCAGCAATTAGGAGGGCATAAGCTGGTCATGGTTATTTTAAGGTAGATTTTTGTTTTTAAATTTGAAAAATATTGACCTATGGAGCATGGTCGCTTTCCCATTGATTATGCAGATTTGACTTAGGGCATAAAATTGGATTTATCATTCTTATTGATAGACTTTTGACAAAAAGTGCATATATGTTTTTTTGTGTATATTTTGCTATGAATGTAAAATGACTTTATAGACCTAGTCTTTCAACATGCTCAAGGGTAAAAAGAAATGAAATGTAGGACGCTGTTTCAAGATATCATTTTATTTGTATAAAAACTGTGTGTTGAGATTATAAAACCTTGTAGTCAAACACCTTTCTTTATGAATTATTGTTTTTTTTCTTAATTTATGTTGATGCATAAGGTGCTTGTCGAGAAAGACTGGTTGGCATTTGGTCATCCTTTTGCTGATCGACTTGGGACGCCTACATTTTCTAATTATTCAATGGAGGTAACACGTAATTCTTCGGCGGGCCTGGCTCAAAGCTCTTCTTTCCGTGCTGCATCTGGATCTACATTTACAGCGTCTGCTGCTGCACAGTCTCAAGGGCAACAATCAAACAATTATTCTCCTATTTTTCTACAGGTGCATTACCATTTGATCATATGATGTACTGATGGTTGATCAGGAAAGAAGTATTTTCAGTTTTGGATATTGAATGACTAGTATCTCGATGAAGGTTGTGATGATTGATCTAAATGAGAATATTTGTACTCTTGATGATTGAATAACTAATATTTCTCGGAAATTTGTGGAGTGCCAATCTGTTGCTGTGCTAGTACCTAGGGTTTTATAGCTCGTAGTCGGCCGTTGAAAAACTTAGAATATGCAAATTAAAGAATGCAAGATGCACAGTGATGGTGGAACTTTATCTTGGTGTAGCCTTTTTGCTCGATTGGTCGATATGTTTTATGTCTAAGAAAAAGCCAACCTTTTAGCCTTTTCTTGCTTTAAAAAGGTAATTAGAGTGTCAAGTGCGGCATCCTAGCTTTTGTATAGATATTCATTTACATGGTTTTATGCTGTCTATATATGAACATTTATGCATTTCTTGCACCGTGAAATTTGTTATGGGAAGTATATTACTACTATAATGAGGATATTGATTCGTGGAATTGTGAATGACAGTGGATTGACTGTGTCTCTCAGCTTATTCGTCTCTACCCTCATGCATTTGAGTTTACCTCGGTATGTATCTTCATGCCCTTAATCTCTAATGGAATATGCTTCCGTAGCTGTGTGCTGTTATGGCAGGCATATTTGGTGGGGCTGTTAGATTGCATCCTCTCATGTCGTTTTGGAAATTTCCTTTGTAACAGGTGATCTTCAGTACCAGATTCACCATGTAATATCAGTTTTTCCTTGATTTACTGGTTCCAGTAATCTGCTCTTCAAAATTAGAATCTAAAAAGTAGCATTGTATTCACATAGTTAGGCTTCTTCCATATCCGTGTGGAGTTTGTGTGAGACTTGTAAACGATTTATCTAATGTATTATGAATTATCATTGTCGGCATGCCACTGCAGTGAAAAGGAGCGGTTGAATGCTGAAGTTTGGGATTCTTGTGGCTGTTTGTGGAAGTATTTGGAGAATAAGCGTTCACAAGCAGGACACCAACATCAACATTTCAATGTCTTCTATAAATCTACACATCATCCTCGAGCATTACTGCCTCCTGCTGCTGTACTATCTCCAGTGTTGTGGCCTCATTTTTATCTTCGTTGGGTTTCTTATGGTTGTGGTCCATGTCTAGAGCATGGAGGGGAGCTTGAGATGCAGGCCCGTGCATTTTACCATCGCGTGTCTTCTGCAGAAAATGTATGTTCTAGGACAGAATTTTATTTAACTTGAATTTTGTCTGATATTCACATTGCCAGGTTAGTTGAATTATTTCATGCATTAAAGCTTTTAGTTAAACATGTCTGTTTTTTTTTCAACTCCTTGGAAAATGAAGTGCCTGCGTCTTTGCACCAGGAGAGAGATTCTGCAAGGTACCAGGTCAAAGAACTAGTTGAAGCAATGCGATTGATGGCTGAACAGTTAAATGTTGAAAAGCAAGCAAGACTTTCTGCAGTGTCTAAGGCGATCCGCTATCAGAAGCAGTCAGCTGCTGTTAAACACGCAGTAGAAACCATGGGATGTAAGATTCGATTTACAAGACCTGGTAATCATGGGCTTGACGATGATGAAGCTGAGGCAGGAAATGATTCTTCATCAGAAGCAACAGCCAGAGAATTTGGAGATGAACAGCAGCTGTCTATCTGTGTATCCCTTCTGGCAGAGAGCGATGCATCAGGTTCAGGTGCTGATGAGGCTGGCGGATTAGTTTCAACATCCCAGGCTCATGCTCAGACCGAAGAAGAGGTTGCAGAAACAAATCATCTCAATGGATGCAGCTTGCGTGGGGAAGGGTGTAATTGGCCTCACACTGGATGTGCGCGTTTAGGTAGTGCTTTGGTGGGGTTACGTGCCAATTTTGATGCTTTGGAAAAGCTCTCCATTGTGGATCGTTATTTTGACGTAACATGAGCCTACAGTATTATTGTGTTGTTATTATTTGTATATAGGCATCAGTGTGATTCATTTGCTTCAGCTTGCCTGAGTGCTATTCGTAAAAAATGAAATTCTTTGTCTCGTCGCGTCATGGATGCTTGTATGCAGTCATGGTCGAATGGTAGACGGAGACATACCCAAAGTGTAGTTATTATTGAACTAATTAAATGATATGAGTTGGCCTATTGCTGGTTTTGTTCGTATGTATGCATCTTTTACAAAAGGGCAATTATAGATTTTCCTTTGTATTTTATATGAAATTTTACTAGATGTCTCTACGTCTATTTCCTCTTGAGAAGAATCGGAGCACAACATAAGAAATATACAATACAGGAAGAACACCAGGCGCTGTAATGTACCAGCCAATGAACTGTCCACCCTTTAGCCAATCAGCTGTCCACCCTTCAGTTTGGGATTTTTCTTCAGTACATCCTTGTGCCCCAATTTAGGAAACTACGTACTCTTAAACACTTTTTGTTGGCTTTGATCTTGATCAAACTAATAACTCCTACTCGGTTATGATCTTGATCGAACTGTCAAACACTTCTTGTCGGCCTTGATCTTGATCATACTAATAACACATACTCGGCTATGATCTTGATCAAACTAGTAACTCATATTGTGCTATATCATGAATCTCTCTATGTCTCAGGAATACGTTGCCAATTGGGTTGGTGAGAATATTTGCAGGCATTTGTGCTATATAATGAATCTCTCTATGTCTCAGGAATACTTTGCCAATTGGTTTGGCGAGAATATTTGCAGGCATATCTTGTGATGTCAGATATTCCATTTCAATGCACCCGCTCTCGTGTAAAATGATAAGGAATGCTGAGATGTTTGGAGTGAAAGTGATAATGAGTGCTGATATGTTTGGATTGGCAATACTGCTCTTATTGTTATCGTAAATAACCGTTGAAAGCCGTTGATCAAAGCTTAACTCCTCCAAAAAGAATATGATCCACAAGATTTCTCTCACAATAGCACATGTTGCTATATATTTAGCTTTTACATGAAGATAAAGCAATTTTTGCCAGCTTGCTACTGAACCAAGTAAATGCTGCTCCGTGAAGCATAGCACAAAAGCCTGTCACTGATTTCCTACTATTAGGGTCTCCCGCCCAGTCTACATCTACAAAAGCCACCAATTCCACATTAGAATCAGGTCTATACAACATGCATGTGTTCATAGTACCCCTGAGGCATCTGATGATACGTTTAATTATTTCCTAGTGATCGAGGCTTGGATTGGCCATCAATCTGCTCACTACATCCACTGCCTGTGCAATGTCGGGACGAGTACTCACCATTATATGCAGTAGACTCCCGCGCACACTTCTGTAGGGAATCGATTGCATGAATTGGACTTTTCGAAGCTGTAGAAGGTGCCATGTCCTGAGCGAGTTTAACAGTGGAATTTGTTGGAGTTGGGCGAACTTGCATCATGCTAGTTCTTTGACATAGTTTCTCAATGGCCTTAGTTTGATGAATAAGGAGACTCCGATTGCTGCGATTTTTGTTCCACCTGCAGATCAGGACATGTCTGAATTGGACTAAGATCAGTCATTCAGAAAGCAATAGATAGTTTTTGTTTAAGCTTTTGCATGCGGTCTCGATGATGACTAGTGATTATGAGATCATCGACATATAACACAAGAACAATAATCTTATTGGGAGTGTGCCTGCCATAGATATTCCATTCGGAAATGTATCTAGAGAGATCCAACCCTTTCAAAAAAACCACCCACTTCTTTGTATCGGGAGCCCGTATATCTACAATGAGAAGTGGTCATTTTTTGTGCAGATAAACACGCCCGAAATTGAGCGGTCAATGGTGTTCCAGCGGGCAAATCTTTGGATTAATCGTTCTTGCAGCATAGTGGACGGCTTGGTTTGGTTCAAAAACCTTCTGCATGGCCTCGCAAGCCATGCAGAATAGCAGTTACCACTACAAAACCAAATTGGTTTTCGACGGCTATTTCGACGGGTCCCGTTGATAATCGACTGGCACCCGTCGATACATCGACCGTGAGCCGTCGATTATCGACCCTGTGCCGTCGATTATCGACGCTGTGCCGTCGATTATCGACCCTGTGTCGTCGATATACCCGTCGCAACTGCACAGTCGACAGTCGACGTTTAGCCGACGATTATCGTCGGGATGTACACGCGGCGTAATTTTGCCAGCGTGTCAGGCGGCTCTGTGTGCCA
>JAANSK020253864.1:0-12975 GCA_011763485.2 Isoetes engelmannii
CGACTAACCAACTGACGAACTGAGGACTCCGCTTCAAACATGATCATAAAGAAATTGTTGGGCAAGAACTTCAGGGACTGGAATCTAGGCAGGCCCAGCCGCTTCAGGTGGCCTGCAAGCCACAAACTGAATCTCCAAATGTCAAGAATATACCATGTAAAAAACCCCAGCACCGCAAAGGAAACCAGCTTCTCGATGGTTTGAATATGATATTCATGATTGACATCAATCCACGGGTTCTCAGGAAGCAACTCCTTCAAGTCCACAAAATGATGCTCAATCACAAATCTGAGAGCCTCCTCAACACGAGTTGACCGTTGCTCCGGAGCTTTCCTCTTGATCCAATCGAAAAAGCCGGGGCGTGTAACATGGGAAATCGTCTCTGCCTCTCCAGGCGGGGCGCACAGGATTCGGGGCAGCAGCCCTTGCATCCTGGGACGCATCCACAGCAACACCTCCCACTGGCTGCACCCCATCCAACAAACCTGCAGTAGAGGGCTCAACCGGCCCATTGGGAGAAGAACCCACAAACCGGGCAGCAGCCCTGGGTTCAGCAGTCCCGGGTTCTGGAGCACCACGCTGCGGATACACCACAGAAGGCTGAATTGGCCCCTTGGCCACCTACCCCACATGATTTACCACAGGGCCAGCAGTCGTCCCACTACATGATTCCCCAGCCACATGAGAAGCAGTCTCCAAGGGAGGCATGCTTGAAGGCCGGAGAAGCTGGTGTTGCCAAAACACAATCCATGGAATTCAAACTAGACTGAGAAGTCTCCACATACCTTTCAAGAGAGGGTGTCTCCAACAAGCCACGCATCTCGCTCAGAAGCCGCTTTCGATCTCCCGCTGCCAGCTGCACCACATGGTCGGACTGCTGTAAATCAGCCTGCTCAGCACTCCCCACAGCAGCCCTTCCTATGTCTTCTTCACCTGAACGTGCTGCAGCCACCTCCACCTCTCGCCTTATACCAGCTTCCATGCCATGGGTCTGCGCTACACCACCGGCCTGCTGCCCCCCAGCCAACACCTGCTCAGCCGTCGGAATCTGTTGCAGGGCAGTCTGGCCTCCCTCACCCACACAACCCTGACGGGATTGATCCGATGCCCCTTCCACTCCCAAAATACCATCTATCTGCATCTGTTGTTCTCCCTCTCCCATACCCTGGGAAGGCCGATCTCCCAGACCCTGGGAGGATTGATCAAAAGCCCTCCCTGAGTCCAAAGAGGGGTCTACCTGCATCGTATCGACCTGCACAGTCGGATTTGATAAATCCATGCCCTGGGAGGGCAATTCCACAGCCACCGAGCTTGAAACAGGTCCTCCAGGAGCTCGCCTCCGCGCCATCTCCCGAGGTTTCAAGCTCAACACATGCCCTTCAGGCAATCCGGTAGCCCTAGGCTGCAATTTCGGCCTTGCTGGGGCCATCCTGATCCGCTCCTCAGAACTCGGCCTCTGCCACCGCCTTCAACAGTTTCCCCTGCGCCATCTCCTTTCTTCTCCAAGTATACGTTGCTTTTCTATTTGTAGATTGCTTTTTTTCAGAGGCTTAAGAATGGAACTTCGTATTCAGGTCTTTTCGTTTACAAGAGACAAATTTTTTGCCTCTTCAATATTCTGCCATGAAGCGCCATTCCCACTATAAATCAGTCAGCAACATCAGATGGATGATGATAGGTATCCACATCTCGCACTTGCCATAGTGGAATCTCCTCATCGTTTGAAATGATGTTGGAAAGAACATTGTACCGCACAGTTTGCCCACTAGTCTGTGCAACCGAAACACTTCATAGTGCTTGCTAGTTCTGTTTCCGAGCTTTTGGTACAATATCTCGATGGTCGTTTTTCTCAAAAGATATGGGATGCAGTTGCCTTGGCCCAAGTTAGAACTAGTCATTATCATGCACATATAAATCCCACTTTGGCACCAAGACCACAAGCCTATTTGCTTGCTTCCTTGTCCAAGAAAAAGCTTGTAGCTATTACATCAATTCGCACAAGGTCCCACAAGCTACAGATTGAGACAGCTAGATGGGAGCGGCCGCAAGTGCCACGAGAAGCAAGATTATGTGCCTTTTGTCCTCAGAGCACCATCTGTGCATGACTTTGCATGCTTGAGCTTCTAGATGAGCGTCCTCAATTACTGGACCCTCAGTAGTCATCATGGTCTACTTATTCTTTCATGATTGTTTAGTATCATCATTACTGCAAAGGTTTTTCCCTTGAAAATCTTTCGAGGCAAGAATTTTTTAATCCTAGTGTAATGGCCTGCTGAGCCCCTTCTTATATTAAAACAATGCAAGGCACATGCCTCACTTTTTTGAGATCCCTCAAATTCTGGTTTTTGGCTGCTGATTTTTGGTAAAGGCTAGTGGCATAATACAACGGAGTAGAGAATTTAGAATGAGATCATTGAACACATAATGCTTAGTGTTGGAGGCTAGTAAAGTGTAGGAGGCAATTAATTTGTTTTATTTCTGGGTTCAAATCCCAGGCTCTAGAAATAATAGTCATACCTCTCGAGGAGCATATGGATGTGTCTTTCAACGATGGAGCAATTTTAGTTCCTTGCAATAAACCTGACTTTTCTTCCTCATTCCTTACAGGGACTTTTTCGGATGACTGGTCTTGTTCTTTGAACACTCATTACTCAGACATAGATTTTCTTCTCCATGGTAAGAGTACATCGCGCTATGTCAATTAGGTGTTGAGATTCTTGTTTCAAGACACCCTAGTTTGGGACTACTTTAAGTAGGACATGTAAGCCAAGCTTGGGCGAATGTTTGACTAGGTATCAATTGGCTGAATTATTTATTGCAAATTCAAGTCTACTACTAAATATCTTTATCATCACTAACAAGTAAGAAAAAAAAAGTATACTCTTACTGCAAATTCCATTTTTATCAATTTCATTTGTAATACATTGTTTTCCATGTTGCAAAGTCGATCACGGGGCCCCCAAAACTTTTCGTACATATTTCGTACACATTACGTATATATTCCATACATATTCAGTATATATTCCATACACATATGACATATTAAACCATTGAAAGTAGAATTTGTGGCATCACAAAATTGAACCATTGAACTTAAACCTCCTAGATCCTCCAATTGTTTTTGCTGATATTCGTGCAGGGCGTTCATCAGTAGGCTCGGACTGTTGGATGTCGATTTCGGGCGATCTTGGCCATCGTTAAGCGCGGCTCATTTTTTAGCAAGTTTTAGATAACTATCAGTTCCAGGTACAGATAGTCTGTTTCAATGGATAGCCACATCAAACCTACCAAGATGAACTACAAAATGGAGCGTATCAACAATACTCAATATGTGGGGTTGCTAAATCACAATTCATGCATGGGGTTCAAATCTCTCTTCCAATACGATGCGTGCGATAGAAGCTACCACGTTTCTTGCTGATTATGTCCGATATCTGGTATATAGCAATGGTCTCAAATCCTGAGGTTGATCGTACTCTAGCGACATGTTATGGTTGGGGTTGGTTATTTCTCCATCGCCAATGCGGGATTGGACGTGAGACTTTCGAGTCGTACGACTCCTCAGAAGAGAAGCGAGTGAGGCAACTCAGTCCTATTATTTTTGCCATCTCTTTCACAGAGAACGTTTAGGACGATTAATGAAGTATGGCAACATCATGCAGCAAACATAGGGTAGAATTGTTGGCACCATTAGATAAAATTGGACTAAGATGTTTTGTACTTGGATGGTATGCAATTGCAAAGTCCTTCCTATTTGGAAATGCATATCTCACTCTTCTGACAAGAGTGAATGATCATGGCAATAGTGCACTTGGAAAGAGTCGACGACTTGCAATGAAATGTTCATGGGCTCAAAACCCATCTCCAACATAAGCCTTTGTGGTGCGGTCATAACAGTGCTACCACACCTGATCCCATCAGAACTTCGAAGTTAAGCGCACTTGGGCATCTGATCCCATCAGAACTTCGAAGTTAAGCGCGCTTGGGCCGAAATAGTACTGTGATGGGTGACTTCTCGGGATCTCCCGGTGCTGCACCCGACCACCACATTTTTTGGTCTCCGTGGACGATAAAATACATTCTATTCTAAAACTATGGGCCACAAGAGTTGTACTTGGATGCAATTGCACAATCCTTCTTCTTTCAATCTGCCTCTTGTCCTATGATTTTTGCTTTCAATTGAGTGTACATCCCTTGATTCTTGCTTCCAACAATGGAGTGTACAATGCCATCCCAAGAAGATTTGATGCTTGTTGTGTCAATTTTATAAGGAAAGAGCAATTTATCCCAAATTGTTATCCACCTTGATATCGTCTATGCTACTATTCTAATTCAAAGGATCACGATTTTCATATGGAAATATGCCTTTCATCAGTTATATAAAAAGTAAAAAGATCGGCTGAGAGATTTACTAGCATAAATTTGGATTGAGAGATTTACTAGTTTTGGTAAAGGTTTGCATTGGAACCAGCTACAAATGTCACTTTTATATAAAACTAGACTTAAACCCAAAGGTGGGACCAAATGTATCATAACAATTTCCAATTAAGGTGCAAGTGTCACTTCAAAGTCAGTATTTTGTAAAGGACAATGACAAGACATGCGTTCCATTATTAAAGTGGAGAAAAGCTTTTGATGTGTTTGTGTTGGAATGGAGTAATGGCACCAAAGGTCATTTGTCATTTTCAGGGGCCATGCTAATTTTTTCTGTATCGTTCTAATGGTCATTAGTCATCTCAGGGGCCATGCTAATTTTTTTCTGTATCGTCAAGGGCCATGCTAATTTTTTCTATATCGTTCCAATTTTATCAGATGTCCTAAAAGGACCCATGGTCACTAGTCATGAAATGTGGGCTAGTCTCCAGAAATATTTTCTACATATTTATTAAATGTGTGATCATCAAAAAGACCTTGTAGTTATAATCTATAAAGGTTTATGTGCATTGATTGATCTAGTATAACTGATTCACCGCTTCTATCCATTGATTTGTGACTCAATGAAGTGTTCTTGTATTGATGACACAACATATCTCATAAAGACCAAAATGAATCCATGAAGTAATAATTTAGAAAGCATAAGACCATAGTCAAACAATTCCAGTAGACTAACTTCAAATGCATGTTAGATAGAATGAATGATAGAGATTCTTCAAGGATTGTCGTCATTGCGGGCGGTCATCAGTCTCGATCCAGGTCATTGATGTTACTGCCATGAGCCTTGATGTTTCAACACTCGCTATCTTGAAACTAGGATCATTGGAAGCAGTTGAGTTGAAAGACAGGATGACACAAGCAGAAGACGATGAATTCGACAGAGAAGGCACGACGACAGAAGCAGAAGACCCCAGAAGACCTCGAGGGCATTAATGACATTGTAACAATGGACAATTGCCATTGTCTGTACTCTAGAATTCTCTTTGTAAGGGTGTCTTGTCTGGAGAGGGAGGAGCAAAGTGTCTACTTCTAATGTTGGGGGCACAAACAAGATTGACATTCTTTCTATATACAAAAGAAAAGATTAAAACATAACCGGGCATTGACTAGTTGGTCTAAAGACTACAATACCTAGAAGGACGCCAGTCATTTTAAAACATGTCACCCTCATTGCTTTAAGAAACAAAACCGAGGTAAATCTTTGACCAGATTTTGTAAAAAACAAGCACAAATAATTCAAAATGGTACATTGTTCGAGATCTAGACCTAAATTCGAATTTTTTAAACAAAAAAAAATCTCTTTCTTACTTCTTTTTATGGTAATGGTAAGGAACCTTTCGCATGCTAAAGGCAACGTAAAAGCTCTCGTTTTTACCAGGCCATACAGTACGGAGCCGTATGGCGATGTGACTCGAGAATACATACTACGTCTGGGGGATCCAACGGGCAGGGAAGTACACGCATACGGGACGGCCAGGATTGCAGATCGTCGCCTGGGCGGTGTACGGTGCCGATGGGGCAATAAGAAGATCGGAGGGAGGAGAATGGGCGATGGGTTCGATGGTGGATCTGGGCCGTTGGGGGAGATTGGACGGCTGGGATGAACTGGGTTGTTCTGCGAGTGCACGAGAACAAAGGCGATTCTTGAGAAGAAGTACTGCAGCGGAGCTTGAATGGGCTCCATTATTAGATTTCAGAGCTCTCTGCTTTGATCGTTCTTCATCGAGCATGCATAAAACGGCTCGGTTTTGCCCGATTTTAGTCTGTCGGTTCGTTGTCTTGTAGCTGTGGCGTCCCGCTTCATCCACACAAATCGAAAACGGCTTCCCAATTTCGCCAAATTTCGAGAACACTACGGGTTCGATCCGCCTGGAAGTGGTCCATGCTGCAGCGGTGGTTAGGTGTCTGCTTTTGGTTTATGCAATTCTCGAGGAAACGTAAAAACTGTTTGGTCTGTGTGCTGCAGGATGGATCTAAACGCTGGATCTGTAAAGAGCTAACCTGAAGATGCTAGACCACACAGATGATTGAGGAAAAGTGGTAACGGGAGCTCCCTTGAGTTCAACAAAGGGCGTAATGGAGCCAGACCGGCTGCCGACTCATACATTCGGGTGTTCTATCAGCCTGTGACCGATAGAACAACCGTGTGTCTGATGCGAGAGCCGATTCTAGCTTCATTGCGCCCTTCCTTGGACTGAAGGGAGCTCCCAAAGTCCTCATCTTTTCAATAAGTCATATCAGGTTTTGCAATTCTAGCACTCCAAGTCTAGCACGTGTGGATTGATTTGACAAGCTTTATTATGATGGCTTACCTTGGCACATTGTGTAGACTCTTATGAGGATGTTATATTCAAGATTTGTCAATGAGATTGAGCATATTACCCTCCATTAATTTACCAATCGTTTGCTTTGATTTGTGGTAGCATTATTGTGAGTTGAAGGCAATACATACTCGATGAACAAAGGATCCAACAAATTCATGATTTTATGCATATTGATATGGTATAAGCAAAGCTTATTTTCAAATGATACAAAGAATGCAATATCCTCTAATTACTTATAATTTGTGCATCTAAATAGTTTACGTGACTTATAAAATCCTTTTTCTCTCTTCTCTAGGTCTTTTATTGATTGAACAATCAAGAAAATTGATGTTCTGGTTAGAAGCAATTTTTTATTTTTTGGCTTTGCAGAAGTGGTAGCACACTTGGAACCTCTTCTTCATTACCAGAGTATTATGGTTGATATAATAAAAACCATGCAAGGAAGGCCACACATATGATGGCACACTTGGAATCCCTTCTTCATTTCTAGAGTATTGTAGGAAATATATCTTCCCAAGAAATTTGTGATGTTCTTGATTTAGCTTTTTATACTACGTTACATTGTTAGTTTTTTTTTTTGATGGATAAACAAGCTTTATCAATCAAAAGTCAACATTACAAGATGAACATATCTCATCTAGCTGTGTAAGTACAAGAAAATGCTCCTGAAACACGAGCATGAAGCATTATGTACTTATTCCAGCATAAGAGACTAATGATAAGACTTAATTTGAAGATACTGAATCCAAATACGGTCTATCACTTCTTGTTCGAGGTAGGAAGACTTATAAGCCATCAGTACCTTAGCTTGGGCTTCAGAAGTACTACTAATCGTAGAGGAATAAATGCCATGGAGAATGTGTAGCCTACGATGCTCCCAAATTGACTACACACGAGCATGAAGCATTATGTACTTACTCCAGCATAAGAGACTAATGATAAGACTTAATTTGAAGATACTGAATCCAAATACGGTCTATCACTTCTTGTTCGAGGTAGGAAGACTTATAAGCCATCAGTACCTTAGCTTGGGCTTCAGAAGTACTACTAATCGTAGAGGAATAAATGCCATGGAGAATGTGTAGCCTACGATGCTCCCAGATTGACTACATAGCCAACCTGCCCGTAGATGAAATGCCGCCTGCTTAGTTGGGGCCCATGCACCTGGGTAGAATGCAAAGAGAACAAATTGGTTATCCAGTGTGTTGTTAAATTAGTATATCACAAAAAATGGTTCGACGTATAAAACATATATTTATACACCTTTTTCACAATGGTTTTTATATGATTTGGGATATGTATATCATTTGATATATAGAGTATGTATTTACAGAGCACACCTAATGTTTTTGCTCCTCAAATATTTTCTTAGTATGGTTTGGACCCATGTATGTATCCTGCATATATACTTGTACGGTATTTTCTCCAGCCTCGACATGCACACATCGAGCAACCAGTTTTTAGGGTTGTCTTACCTGCTGCTTCGATTTTCCATGGTGGGAAGAGCAGGTAGCAGAGCAGGTAGCAGATGCGAGGCCTGGTTGAGATCCATCGTATTTGGGGATACATTCGTTTGCGTACAACAGTGTTAGGACTGGTTTTCTTCTTGTCTTTTTGTTCTACTAGAATCCGGCAAAACTGGAACAAAGAAAACTAAAATCCGACACTCCATTTTTCCACGCTGCTCAAAGTCCTCCGTTGATATTGGTTGGCCAGGCATCTTCTTGGAGCCTTTGGCCTAGCGTCTGACTCCTTGCACTATCAAGTTCGTGTTCATGCTTAAGGGCATATGTGGCATAAATTTTCAGTGAGCAAGCATTGATCTGCAGGTTAGAATATCATTTGGTATATGGGGGACATGTTTTCTCATACCTAACCAGGATTAAGACATATTGTATGCAGTTCTACTTGCTTATTCCAGAGTTTTTGATAGAAGAATCAAATCTCAAAAGCCTCTTCTGTAAATCGATTCACAGAGATTATGTAAGACTTCTATTTGTTATTTGGCTTTGTATGATTCAGTAGAATGTATGCAATAATTTAGAGCTTTTTCTAACATTAACTGCGATTCTTAGATGACATGCTCGGGATGTTTTTTTGTTGCTTCCTTTTCTTTTCAACGAAAAAAGAACATATGCATGTGTCCTCCCATAACACATGCATACAAAGATTTTGTAAATTTTTAATGTTCTCAACTTTATGATCCAATCTTTAATATTGGATTTTAGATGTCTAATTTAGTTTATGCAATTAATTTGAGAAAATGTAAAACCTGTTTGGCATGTGTGTGGGTATGCGATGGATATAAATGCTGGATTCGAAAAGAGCTAATCTAAAGAGTACGAAGAGTAGATGATCGAGTAAAAGAGGCTATGGGATGTCCCTTGAGCTAAACAAAGGACGTAGTGGAAACAGACCGGCTGCTGACTCATACATTTGGGCCTTCTTTGGCTTGTGACCGATAACAACTGTATGCCTAACGCAGGAGCTGATTCTAGCTTCATTGCACCCTTCCTTGAACTACGGTAAAATTAATGGCTAATCTTAGCCATTTGGCTAAATTTTTTACCTAACCATTAGGTTTTGGCTTTATATACATGGACAAAAAACTTAAGAATACTAAAAGTTAGCCGTATAAGTGAGATTCTCCAAATTTCTTGAAAGAATTGCCAAAGTATCTACGTTTTTCAAAATATTCTTCCTTCCTTTGCTGTATTTAGGAGTTTTAAATCGACTTCTTTTATTTTTTTTTCATTAAAAATCTAAAGCCTTGGACTGAAGGGAGCTCCCAAAGCCCTAGTCATATGGGATTTTCTCAATTTTAACACTGTAAGTTTTTTGTCTGCCATGTAGATTAATTTGATGAGCTTTATGATGGCTTATCATTGGCACATTATAGACTATTTTGAGGATGTCAAGATTTTTCAACATACAGTTTGGGAACTTGAACTATAGTGGTCATACTTGAACTATAGTGAATTTACTAGAGTTGAGAACAATACATATTTAATGGACCAATGCATCCAACACAGCAAGTTCATTATTTTATAAGACTGATGTGGCTAAGCAAAGTTAATTTCAAAGGAAGCTCATTGGCCATTTGAGCATAGTTTTGATACGTAGCATGTGAAACAATCTAAATAGTGAAATATTCTCTAAAGAGTTTGTGTTTGTTTTAGACACTAATAGAAACATTGCATATCCATTAATGTCCTCTACTTACTTATAAACACATAATTATGCATCTAAAATGCGGATTTGACTTATTAAATTGATTCTCTCCCTTTTTTTCCTTTATTTTCTAGGTTTTTATTGATTGAGAGGATCAAAAAAATTACCTATTTTGATTAGAAGGAAAAAGAATATCACTGCCGGGACATAGGAAGACCACAAATGGTAGCATAACTTGGTACCTCTTCTACATTACTGAGTATTATGGTTCTATAATTAAGACAATGCAAGGGAGGCCACATAAATGTTGGCACACTTGGAACCCCCTCTCCACTACAATATTGTAGGAAACATATTTTGTGAAGAAATTGGTATTGTTCTTAACTTATCCCTTCGAATGCTATC
This sequence comes from Isoetes engelmannii, assembly GCA_011763485.2. NCBI lineage: Eukaryota > Viridiplantae > Streptophyta > Lycopodiopsida > Isoetales > Isoetaceae > Isoetes > Isoetes engelmannii. Next base: position 10,335 of record JAANSK020253864.1, read on the forward strand.
CATATTACATTATCAAGTTGATCTCTTCGTACTTAAATTTTGTATGATGCTAGTCTCCCATTAGAGGTATAAGATGTCATATAGTATGAGCAACATGCTCTACAAAGTTTCTTCTGCAGCAAAAGGGAAAGTAAAGATATTTGTAAGCAACACAAAATTAGCTATAAGGAATTGGTTAATTTTTGTTTTTGGATGGCTAAAAAAATGATAACACTATTATAAGAATATCAATGTAAAAAGAATGGTTGAAAATAATTGAGAACAATCGACAAAGTACGTGAGGACTAACTGTTCCCATGCCAAGCACAAGCAAAAGCATTGTGAGCACTAACTATTCCCATGCCAAGCAACAAGCTCTTAGAGTGATCCTCATGCTTGGGTTTGACATTATAAATAGAGATAGGAACCTTTTACAAAATCCAAACCATCCATATCATTTTCATGGATTTCATGTGTCCTTCTTATCACAATGGTGTCACCATCCTACATCTATGCCGCTATGGATGCATATGGTACTAAAGTCCTCTCGCCCAAACTTTCTATCGAAGATTGGGCAACTTGTGTACAAGTTAGGCACGAATTAATTATGCATACTAGCTTTAAAGCCCAATTATGTTATGTTTTACATGATCAATGGGAGGTCTAACTATTGTACCAAGCTAGCACGAGGCATGGACCTCTAAAGTAGAATAGTCCCTATCATCATAAAATCTACATACCAAGTATACTGATGAAATATAGAATGGTTCTCTGGAACATGGAACCGATGTTACTTCTGTCATCGTACTATTGAATTATGCAACATGACCAATACATATTCTCTAATACCATTTTTCCATATGCAAAAAAGAAAAAATGTAGGGCCATCATGAATAACAACGATATGCAATCTTGCCATATTGTCAGACTAGATGTCAGAGATACCCAAGATGTCCTTTGAGAGTTCACATGCAGACTATTCACAATCTCATTAATTATAGAAAAGAATGGTAAATGTGGTCAAATTTTTCTTCTCATGGCATTCTATGACACGTTTTCACATAATGAAACTACATAATTGTATGTCTTCCTATTCCTTCAATACATCATTCACCATACAATCATTTAATATCATCATAAATGTTTTATCGATAGTAATGTGCTTGTCATAATGCAACATATGACTGCAAAATAGGGATTTGACCACTATTAACTCAAAGAGCTTACATGCAACAGAGGAATTACGATCGTGAAAGCTTCACAGATTCATTGAGCTGAAACTTCCAACTGTAACCATACATCTATATCCTAACCTAGAGGTAAATCTCGTTTTCATTTCTAAAATAATGTCATGCTTTTGAAGGAAGGAAGTGCGAAGTGCATATTAAGGACAATTAACATAGTATATTAGCCTAAGAAGATAGGAGAGAGTGCCTGATAGGCTAAGTGCCACATTAAATGCCACCTCCACAAATGAGAATCAGATCTGACATGACATCATTGGGCATGCCAATTACTAGTTTCTAAAGAAAATGAATGTTCGACATTTCGTGGAACCCAAAGAAATAAAACCTCCATGAGAGTGTGAATGTTGTGCATTTGGGAAGTTGAGCAAATTGTTATACAGGAAAAGTAAAAGGAACTCTAAACCTCTAGAATTAGTGCACATGGATATTTGAAATCCAACTCCTATTCCATCGATGTATAGTTCCAGATATTTTCTCATTGTCAATGGCAACTCCAGTAGAAGGAATTAGGTGCATTTCCTTATGTAAAGACCAGATGTATTTTCTGCATTTAAAGAATGGAAAGTATCGGTTGAAAACTTTAATGATTGAATTGAGTTGAATTACTTTTATCATCCACGAACACCATGAGGTCTAGGGGACTCAATACAAGAAAAACAGCACAGGAATTAAATAATCGAGAAAAATAGCACAGGAATTGAATAACCGCCGCTTCAAAGGTTTTAGAGGTACATCTATGCATTTTACATATAACTTGATGATGCGTGGCTCATTTCATCTCGCTTGTTGAGAACCTCCAGATTATAGGATGATAATACCATTACTACATGCGTTTGCAAGAGCAAATATGGAAACTAATTAGGTATAATCAAGTCAACATATCGTGCTCAACTAGTTGCAAAATGCTGGGCAACTCTAAAGAGTGTGACATTCATCTTCAATAGCTCCCATCCTACCCTATTATCACATTCCACACAGCCCCATCTGCCTATTTCAATTTCGAGGCTATGTGCACCACAGGGTAAATTTTAAGGCCCTTAATTTTTTTCTATTCATATTAAGGTTGGCTAAACCTATGGAAAACAAAACTTTATAGATTTATTTTTGGCAAAATTTGATAAATTAAAGCCCTTTAGTTATCTTCCCACTTGGCTAAAATGTAAACTTTATATGATGTGAAAATTCTTGCATTGGCAAATTTTCCTTTGTTGGTAGCTAACTATTTAACTTCGACTTTTAAGCACTCATTAATACATAATTAACAACCGATTCAACATGTTTCTATTACGAAATGATAATAAAAATGTTCAAAGTACAATGCATACGGATCAAATGCATTCATCCTTTATTATAAAGTTATTCTGTATGTTTGTGTGTGTTGCATCAAAAGTGCCACGTGGCAATATGAAAAGGCA
>JAANSK020253875.1:0-12975 GCA_011763485.2 Isoetes engelmannii
TGCCTTCCCTTGCCAACAATTTGTCAAACTTACACACCTATGCTAGTCTACCAAGACTAATGTCCGAGACCACACCCCCGAGCTACCATATTCATATCATTAGGGTTTTGCTCATCTCCTCTGCACGCCAACCAAGGCCTCTTGCCTTCACTTATCAGGCCAAAATGTGGAGGTGGCTCCCATCTACAAATATTTGGGAGTGGAGTTCCCCTCAACCACATACTGGGACACTTCTATCTGGTTGCACATCACAACAGGTTGGAAGGCATTGTATGCCATGCAAAATAATAGTCACAAAGCGGAGTTGCATGTCTGGAGCTATCATAGGTGTAGAAGGCATTCTACTTCGAGCATTTGGAGTGAAGTCCACGGTCCCCTATCAGATCTTGCTGCAAGAAACATGTTTATTGCCCCTATCGCCATATCATCTACTTTTAGAAGGTGGTAGATATGGGTTATGCTCGCTTCTCCAATCTTGTTTACGTCATTGCACTCGGTCCACAACATCTTAAAGCTTGTTGAAGGAAAAACGAGCTTAATGATTCTCCCAATGGAATGTGCAAGCACACAGACGCGTACAGGAGGCAGATCACGATCACTTGAGACATTACCTGGATTCATGCTTCCTTAGCAAACTTTGGGATCCGGCTGCTTTGGCACAGGTTAAGACGGCCCACTACCAGCAGTAGATCAATCCCATGGTCACACAAGGTCCACAATGCTACTTACGTGTGTATTTGTCCATGGAGCGGGCATGGTATGTTCAGTTACTCTCACCCAATCAGGCAGTACATGTGCTATTAGACACGGGCTCCGTGGGCTTACTGGGATCGTATCTTCAAGAGGTCATCGATGCGCGTTTATTGTACTCGAGGTTAAATTGTACTCGTATCTTCATTGTATAGTTTATATCATACTTATTACTGCCAAGGTGTTCCTCTCAAAAACCCTTTGAGGCAAAGTTTTCGTGATCCTGACAGTAATATGCTTGATGTCGGTTCCATAGGCCAATTAGCCTCAATGGACGATAACAATACATTTTATTCTATTCTATTAATTTGAGAATTTTGCATTCTCATTTTCCTCCAAATAGGTTGTAGCATGCACACATATGCAAAATTCATGTTCCACCGATGCTAGAGGCCTATGCATATGGTCGTTAATTCTACTCGTAAGAAGTTTGTGGTCCAAAATTAAACAACTTAATATAGAGATAGTTGTATGGCGTGGCTATTAAAATATTCACAATATTTTGTTCCAAAAGATTACCATAGTGATCTTTTTAAGAATAGAATAAAATGTAATAGATTGCGATGTGGAATTATCTGGTGCAGACCTATCAAGTCAAATCCTCTTCTCAGCTGGATGTCTTGGACAAGGAGCTTCGAGATCTGAGGTTTGGTGATAAGCGTGATGTTAAAGATATGTTTGAGCGCTTTGATAACATAATTGCAGATATGGAGGCAGCAGGAGTTCCTATATCTATGGAATTTCAAATCAACTCTATTGCCAAAGTGTTTTCTAAGTATAAGCATTTGGCTACACTTGTCAGGACTGTTGACAAAAGCAGGGAGGAAGCAGAGAAGATGATCAAGACTGAACTGGAACAGAATCTTGTCACAAAGGATGAAGATGAAGAAACCAGCGAAATATTATACACGTCAAGTGGAAAAGGCAAGAATACAAATGGTAAACTTGGCCCTTGTTTTGTATGTGATGCTTATGGTCATTTAAAAGCTAACTGCCCCAAGCTGGACAAAGGCAATAAGTGTTTCAATTGCCAAGGATTCGGTCACTTAGCTAATGAATGTCCAAGTCCTAAAGACTGCTATAAAGGGGAAAACAGGAACTATCCTAGTAGGGGAAAAGGTTCTAGTACAAGAGGTGTGAATCGAGGAGGAAGAGGAAATTCTGGAAGAGGCAGGGGCAGATCTACTACAGTAAATTTAGCAGCTGAAAAGAATGATGAAGAGGAAGAAATGCAAGATGAAAATCTGAGGTAACTCACTCTCAAGTTTTATCAATTGATTATGACAATAAATTAAGGAATGATGATGTTTATGTGCTAGATAGTGGAGCTGAGAGAAGCGTGATCAAATCACCTTCTAAGCTCAAGGAAAAGGCCACAAAAATTGCAAGCTTTGCTCAAATGGGAGATGGGAACTTGCAAAAAGTGGAACAAGCTGGATTATTAGAACTGTTTGACCTAGATGGGCAGGCTGTCATACTTGAGAATGTTCTTTGTGTTCCAAACTTAGTAAAGAACTTGATTTCAGTCACTCAGTTAGTAGATCTCGGTTATCATGTGAACTTTGAACAGCATTTTTGTAAAGTGTTATTGCATGGTGAATTGAAATTTCTAGCAAAAAGGGTTGGTAAATTATTTGGCTTCACAAGTGATGATTTAAGTGCAATCAATGCCATCACAATACCAACTCTAAAACAGTGGCATGAGAGGTTAAGTCACACTCATGTTAATAATCTCAAATATATGGCCAAAACCGGTCAAATTACAATTGTTGATAAGGGAGAAGAAAGCTTCAATTGTATGGGGTGCCTTAAAGGCAAGGATTGCAGACTTCCTTTTCCCAAGAGAGGAAAGAGAGCTAAGGAAGTAAACGAGTTAGTGCACCGTGACTTATGTGGTCCCTTAGATATCCAAAGTATACACGGAAAGAAATATTTCATTACGTTTACTGATGATTTTGCCAGGAAAACAAAATGCTATACTTTGAGACATAAGGATCATGCATTCGAGGCATTCAAAGCATATCAAGCTGAAGTAGAAAGGCAGACTGGTAAGAAATTAAAATGTCTCAGAACTGACAGAGGTGGTGAGTTTGTGTCTGGCAGGTTTAACAACTACTGCTTTGCAAATGGGATAAGAAGGCAATTAACTTGTTCCTACACACCACAACAGAACAGAGTATCTGAAAGGAAAAATAGGTCTATATTGAACTCAGTTAGATCCATGCTTAAGCAATCAGGGCTGCCAAATTTCCTACGGGAAGAAGAAGTGCAAACTGCTGTGGAGATTCAAAACAAATTACCATCTAGGAGTACGAATGGAAAGGCACCAAACGAAATTTGGTATGGCACTAAACCCAATTTTGATAAGTATAGAACTTATGGTTGTCTGAGTTATGCTCTAGTACCTGAAGAAACTAGACAGACACTTGATGATAGAGCAATAGAATGTTATATAGCAGGGTATGATCACCAATCTAAGGGATATATCTTGTATGATCCAATGAAAAGAAAGTTGATAACAAACAGGGATGTTTACTTTGTAGAAGATAAACTATACAAGGATAGAGAGAATTTCAATTGCAAACAAGTGCATGCAAATGTGGAGCAAGATCAAAACCATTCTGCTGTGACAGATTTAGATCCGAAAAAAACAGTGGTAACAGATCTGGATTTAGATTCAGACAGTGAGAAAAATATGGAGTTAAGACATGATAAATTAATTGAGAATCGTCCTGATACATCTAGAGAAGAAACTGAAAGTATACCCAAGGTACAAAGGAGAAAACCTAGAAAATCTGAAGCAGAAAGATTGGCAGAAAAAGCTAACGTAGATCTTGAAAAACATGGCAGGAAAACGGAAGGAAGAAGTCTAAGACTAAATAATAATCTTGAGACTGAGGAAGAATTAAGCAATATTATGGCAATTCTTGGGCCAAATGTTCCAAGTAGTTTCGAAGAAGCCATGAATTCCAAGGATGCAAATAGATGGAAGCATGCAAGGGAGGAGGAATTGGAGTCCTTTAAAAGGACTAGAACATTTGAATTAGTCAAAAGGCCAAGTGGGAAAAATATAGTAGATAGCAAATAGATCTACAAACTAAAGCCTAGTTCTGATGGAAACACACAGATATTTAAAGCTAGGCTGGTTGCAAAGGGCTACTCACAAAAAAAGGGTATTGATTACGATGAGACATTCTCAACAATAGTAAAACTCTCTAGTATCAGAATGCTCTTGGCTTATGCAAATGCATGCAACCTAGAAGTACACCAAGAATGCACAGTTGGATGAAGAGATATTCATGAAGCAAGCTGCTGGATATGAACAGGGACATGACTTAGTTTGGAAGCTGAACCGTGCAATTTATGGTCTAAAACAGTCACCTCGCCAATGGCACTTTTGCATGGACAGATTCTTGAGAGAAAATGGTTTTGAAAAATTGAATAGTGATGGGAATTTGTACATTAGAAAGGATAAGGAGAATTTCTTCATTTTGGCCTTATATGTGGATGATTGCATAATGATTGCAAAACAAATAGACTATCTTAATAACTGCAAGCAGATTCTCAAAAAGAAATTCAAAATGACCGACCTAGGTGAGCTCAAAACGTTTTTAGGCATCGAAGTGAAAAGGGACAAAAATAATAAGAAGATGATATTGACTCAAACTTCCAACATACAAGGAATACTTCAAAGATTTGGCATGCAGGAATATAAGACCGTGGATACTCCCCTTGTACCAGGACACAAAATCTCGGCAAGCATGTCACCAAGCTCTGAAGAAGAAATTGCAGAAATGAAAAATGTGCCATATAGAGAGCTCTTGGGATGTTTATTATACATTGCAAACTGCACACGTCCAGACATTGCATTTGATGTTAGTCGTCTTAGCAGATATACAAATGCTCCAGGTAAACAACATTGGATTGCAGCTAAAAGAATAGTAAGATTTTTAAAGGGGACTCAAAATCAGGGAATTACTTTTTGCAATGATGATCTTCAACTTAAAGCTTATTGTGATGCTGATTGGGCTTCAGATTTAGATCAAAGGAAATCAACATCAGGGTTTGTTCTCATGTTAGGTGGAGACTCAGTGTTTTGAAAATAAAAAAAAAATCAAGCATAGCTATGTCATCTGCTGAAGCAGAATACGCTGCTGCAACCTTAGCTGGCAAAGAAATAGCATGGGCTAGGAGAGTACTCTATGAGCTGAACATTGTGCAAAAGGAAGCTACTATACTGTTAAGTGACAGCCAGAGTTGCATTGCCATTACGAAAAATCCTGTACTACACCAAAGAACAAAACACATTGAGATTCATATGCATTTGATCAGAGAAGTAGTTGCAAAGGAGTATGTTTCAGTTGAATATGTAAGGACAGAAGATCAAGCTGCAGACATTCTTACTAAGGCATTATCACAGGTAAACTTCTTAAAGTTCAAATCGTTGTTGGGAATCACTGAAATTTGAAATATTCATAATTCTCATTTCTGGATTTAGCATGAAGGAGGAATGTTGTAAAGAATCATGCTAAATTATTCTATGGAGCAGACAAGGGACTAGGGACTAATATGAAGACATTCGTATTAGTTATTCAGTATAAACGAGTGAATACACTATGGTTACCCCTTTAACCATTGGTGGTATTTATGACGTGTTTAAACCCATCTGCACAGATTTAGAAATCACAAGTATTTGGAAAGCATAGAAGCGTGAAAGCATTTGTGGAGCCATTTCTATTCTAAATCCGATCGGCATGGCCCAACCGATGGTGCTCTGTGTATATCTGCTTCATAACAGAATAGGTCTGGCATCGATTTGGTGCCGGATCAGATCTAATTCAATAAGCAAGGTTTGATCTATTTGTGTAAGGGTTAAGTTATATGGGTGAACAGTAAATCGACCAGTACCATTGCTACAGTAGTTCAAGTTCGACCATGCTTAATAGTTTGAAGAAATAATTAACTAGCTAGGTTGCTAGTAGTTTAAATGCAATACTAATTTGCAATGGTTAAATCCTTGTGTGAATGATCTATAACCATCTTGAGTTCTAATTTTGTTGATACTTCAAGAGGGCGCAGTTTTTAATGGTATGGAAACTGTATGCGCTTGAAACTTACTAAAAGGTTTTTTTTTTTAGCAGGGTTGCCTAACCCGAGCTCACCCAAATGCTAGCTTTCTAGCCTATCCACGTTCCCTCCCAGCTCAGCCAATTATCTACGTGTCATAATCTCTGCCTTTCAACTTCTTATTTTCCTATCCTGCGGCCTGGAAAAATAGAAAATCCTCCCAAAATTGCCTCCGGCTCCTTCGACTATGCCGGATGCCAGAAATTCTCTTCTCTTCTCTTTCCTCCTTCGATCTTCTTGCTTCGTTTAAGCTTCTTCCTTCACGGTTTTTTGTTCTTAGCCGATGGAGGGCCCATTGGAGCACCTCGTCAGTAGTTTTAGCTTCATCTTCTCACCGAGTGCACAAATCGTCAATCTCTTTCCATCAGATCATAGCCTCTAGGAGTTTCTATGCAGTTCACCGTCAATTTTCAGGTATTTACGCTGTTGTTGCACTCTAATCCGGCTAACCCAGATCCAATATCTTCTTGTGTGTGACCAGTGACTATTTTATTTTGTTAACAGTGAGTTTATGCTTATTTATTCGCATCTAGCACCAAGTTACTTTTTAGTGTTGCCAAAGGACTTCTTACAAAGGCAACGCCCCAACCGATTGACTGTGTCTGCATCCGTTGAAACCCCAAACGGTTGACTGGGGATTGCTAATCTTTGTGGGAATGAGCATGAGGCATCACTTGCTGGGAAAGATTCGGATGCATTGGTGTCACAAACCTGTGATGATGAGTTGAGATACTGATGGAAAGATGGAAAAATATAAACTGTGAGATTAAAGCCTCTTTCTTTCCATCAGTCAAGAAGGTTATTTCTATTGCATGTGCTGCTGGCACCTGAGAGATACAATTTGCTTCGTTTAGAATCTAAAGATCCAGTGGAGAGAGCAAAGGCAATTCTTTCTGAAGTAGAAACTATTAATTGTCGGAATACTTGTCTCCACGAGATAGTGTTGATGGCTCTGCAAACCTGAACCTTGCATTTGTGGCACAATTATTCCATGAAAGGTAATTATTACTCATGTTGATGCAATTCTAATGTTAAAAGTTATGCTCGTTTTTTGTTTAACAGTTCAAGGTGTAACTTTTATGTCGTATGTTGATAAGTTATTTTATGAAGCATTTTGAATTGATTTTTTCCCGGGTTCTTTTGTAACTCATCTGTTGTCTCCTTTGCAGAAGAAGTGTTCATGTGTTTAACTTCTAGAAGTGTGAGAAACAAAGACCATGTCATAAAATTGATGAATGAACATGATGTGCAGGATTTATGGTTGGGGACATATTTTAAGCAGTTAGCTACCAGGTGCTTCATGAATAGATGCGCAGTTCCACTAATTCATCTCCAGTACTAAAATCAAGTGCAAGAATATTCTAACGAGGTTGAACTATATCTGTACACAAGTTTTTCCCATCTCTGCATTGCAGTTGGAAAAATGTATTAAGTGAATTGGAAAAGCAGCCTTTGAAACAAGTCAAGGACATATAGTCCAATCAGAGAATATGCTGAAGGTACAAAACTCTTACTGTTTTTTTGCAATAGACAGTGCCGTTAATTCTTACTCGAAAACACGCTGATGCTATCTATGGACATGCTTTGCAGTTTCGTTGACGTCCTTTGAATTAAGGAGATTAAGGAGCTTTGGATTTCTGGCCATACTTCAGATCATTTGCATCTAAAAGGCCTTCTACAATGTTTGTAAGGAGTTAGCAGGGAAGAAATGGAGATTGTCTTTTTGGGCACAGGTTCTTCTCAACCATCAAAGTATCGCAATGTAAGTGCCATTTATGTGCATCTATTTCACCATGGGGGAATGCTTCTTGACTGTGATGAAGGCACATATGCACAGCTTAAAAGAAGGTATTTATGGATCAACATATACGTTGAGTTCATCTCTACAAAACTCACACGTTAAATATGTTGTCAGGTCGGTAATAATTATTTTACGGTTGGCTGTGGCATCAATAGCACAGACTAATCCAGTGTGGCTGCTTTTATAATCCATATCAAAAGGGGATTTATGTGCTGCAAACGTGCTCTGGTTGGATGAGCCGAGACTAAATGCATGAGCTTCAAAGCTGTTGCAATTTCATGGCTGACTGAACTAGATGACTGCTCATGTTTTTTGATGATATTAAAAGCTTATGCGGCATCAAATATACATTTGAGAGTCTTCCAAAATTGGTTCTGAAGAGTTCGATAGTTTTCATTTGCATTTTCTTGGCCATTGCAATGCAAGGCTGTGGCCTTGTGGTAAGAGCTGTTGATTGTGTTGGGTACTATCTCAGGTCTGGTATTAACACAGAGATAATTGCACATTACATTGCGTATACATAAAACCCTCATGCCAGGAGGGCTTTTTGATGAAACAAATGTTCTGCGACTGTGTTCTCCTGCACCACTAGTGTTTCTTGAACCACATATAACCAATGTAGCAGCAAAGGAAGTAAGCCATCCAAAAGATTTCAAAGGCCATTGGTCTTCAGAACTGCACATTCAAGAACAGGTCCCGATGATTGAAGTGCTGCTAAATTGGAAAACGTTCTATTCCATGGAGGTAGCTGGTTTTCCTTGTTGTCATCAAATAGATGGAAGTATTTTTCACTTTATGCTTTTTTATCTGCAGGGGATGTTCGGAGGTCATCAGAAACAATCTGATGACAAAATTCCAATTTGCAGGATGAAGGGAGAGTTGAGATAACATCACAGTTATCAAAGGAAAGTTCTTGAGGGGTGCCTCTGTGATAACAACTCTCAAGTGAGATGTAGTATGCTTTTATATGCACTCCAATTTTGTGAGAATTTGTAGATCCTGCCTTCATATACTTGTGTCTTCCATAGAGTGAAGAGTTAAGGAAGCAAGTCGCGCAACATTCTATATTGAATGCAGCTCAAAGACACAACAGGTATATTCTTGATAGGAAATTTTCACGTGAATTAACATTTTAGAAGTTAGATTGGCATGAATGCTGATATTCTTGCCCATGCCAAATGATTGTATATTGCTTAAAATTAGATAATTGTGTGATTCGAGCAGAATGTGAAAGTTGTTTTTGATGCAGCTATCAAGGTGGCTCTCCAACCACCCAAATTGAAGAAGAAAAGGAAAAAGCAAAAGAACTGTATTATACTCTAAAGAGGTAATTAGCTAGCACCACCGTCTCTGAAAGGCATGTGACATTCTGATTCTTATATTCTAGATGTGGCAGCATTGACGATACTATTGTTATAGAGGTGTGGTGGAGGTTGTCCCTCTATATCTATACCATGTTTATGCTATGATAATAGCATAGCATGTTCTGGAAATATAAGTTGATATTACAACCTTACAGGGTATATCTTGCATTTTTTATTAATATGTTAGTACTTCAACCACTCTGTAAAATGGTTACTTTCTGAGTTCGAAATGCCCAGTAAACCAGAAGTGGCAAAAATTGCATAAACCATATCGGAAACAGTTGAAGGATTCCAAATCCAAAGTCACTTGCAAACATATCGAACAAAATCCAAAGTCACTTGCAAACATATCGAACTGTGCTTATGCTTGCGAATAGCATAAGCAGTAATAAAACGACATGCTAAAGCATCAAATGGGTTGCTCGTTTGGGGACCCATTGGGAATTATCCAAATCACCGGTGAGATCAAAATCAAGCAGCCTATCAAATATGCTATTCTTCTAAAGAAAATTGATAGCTAAGCTGAAGCAGCAGAACATATTCTACAGTCCGAGTTCATACACAGGGGCTGCAACTCGGTCCTAGAAACAAAACTAGATTCACCTGTCCTTGACATCTATTCATAGTAATGAATCCACAAATCCACTTGCAATAGATCTTCTACAACTTGTAAATGCATCCCAAAGTTACGGCACATTTTCTCAAAATTGCATTTATGGAAATTTGGCATCTAGAATATCTTTTCTTACCTTTTCACGAGTTGAGACAGGTTTCCTTTTTTACCTCTTAAGCGCATGAGCCTACACAATAGTGAGATGCATCCATTAACCAGAAAGAATAATCAAAATTGCATTTATGTATTAGGGAACCGACGGGGGGAGCCGTTTCCTTTGCGAAAACTTCCCGGCGGCCCCGCCCACGAGCGACGAAATAACTCTTCTTTGCTTTCTGCACAGTGGTGATGCCGAGTATTGTGGAGCAATGACTGGGGATCAACATCCATTGATATACATGGCAAGAGCAATATCATTGGCTCTTTCGACTAGGAGCTATACTCATTCTCTGCAACCCCACTCAAATTGCACAATCTTTGCCAAAGGATTCAAGACATCAAATTGGTACCATTTAATTTACAATTTTCTACCCCTTTTCTCCTAACTTGTAATCCAGTGTAAAAAAAATAGTAAAAAAAGTCTTCTATGTTTGCTCATACTTGTAATGGTTTTTGTGTTATGATAACCAACAAGATTCTACTAAAGCTGGTCATGCCTCGGATAAAGTTTCTGAGAAACAAAAAAGAGCATTCAAGTTCGACAAATGCATCGGAACATATTTTAGCTTCTTAACACACCATAAATCCAGAACTAGGATTAGAGTAAGTGCATATCCAATGTTGTTAATATGTGAAGGAAGCTTCTTTCTAAATCTCATCGTGCAAACTACTACCTTAAGTTGATGTAGAAATGCACTTATCATTATTATCTTAAGCAGGAAATATAAATTAACTGACATTTTAACCAGTTCTTCCATTTTAGCAGTTACCATTCTGTTTAAAACAATGACAATTTTACGTTAGCAGAAAATGCTCTGTAGCTTTCTTGATTAAATGCACACCATCTACACGACCACAATGGACTTATGCGATTCGTATATGGTTTCTCCACATCAACTACCAACTATGTGACCTAAACTTAAAGGGATCTATGGATATTATTCTAGAAGCCTGCTCATTGATAGCTTGGACTAGGTAACTAGGAAATTTGCATTTAAATAATGTTTTCATTCTTATCCAGAGGCTCTATTATGAAGGAATACTATTTTATGCCTGCATTCTTGGCTAGAAAGACATGTTGCAATCAAACCATGGTTCATAGTAACCTTTAATGACATCCTAGTTTGGCTCCTTAGTAGAGCTTCCTCTCTTCTTCTTTGTTTTTCCTATCCTACCCTTTCCCCAACCCTGCGTTTTTGCTAGTTTTTTTTTTTTTTTTTTTTTTTTTTTTACTATCCTGAGACCATGGAGTATGTTGGTGTCTATTTTAGGTTAAATGGGTACAGTTGGTAATCTGGTTTGGTGGGCCGACCTGTCAAACAACCCTGGCTTTTTGGGAATTGTTATTCCGGTAGGTTGGGACAGAATCCTATCCATCTTGTTTATTGCTGGTGGAGGCATCTGTTTGTTTTGGCTGCGCAAGGTTTGACGGATTTACCCTTATATGTCTGCAGAAGCGTGTTTGGTTGTGCTACGTTGTTTGCTTGCGGATTTGGGCCGATATGCTAATTGTAGGATTGGACACTAAAGTTGAGGAAGGTAGTTCTATTGGTGGAAGGTTGATTGCTGGGTTTGCTGTGCCTTATCCAGACCCTCACAATCATTGCAGCTCGTTGAATCAGAATCCTGGGTTGCCTATTCATGTGAGTCCAGAGACTTATGCCAGCCGGGGTGAAATTGTGGAGATGCTGAATGTGGATGGGTTATCTGGGAGGTTGTCTGCTTTCGTTGGACAGTTCAGTGAGGCTATACATGAATTCTTGCCTTGATATGTGGTTGATCTACATGGATGCGGTGGACGAAGTGCATCCTCCACTCAGGCAGTTATCATCCATTCTGCTCTTAGCAGAGCGAGGGCCCTAATGCATAGACACATAGGGAGAATTGATTCGCTCTGGCGCGTATAGCTGAATGGACCTCTGAAGGATTATTGAGGGACTTTTCTTGTTTTTGTGATATGACATGAGCTATGATGTTGAATACGTATTTTGTTATTTTAAATGTGGCGTTAGTGCTCTAGTGAAGAACTTGTTGAGAATGAAAATGGATTAAAGTTGTAGGTCTCGTGGACTATTTTTTTTTTCAAGGTGGTGACTTTGTGAGAGCCGTTCAAGTTGAATGGCATTTTTTGTACCGTGCCGTTCATTTGCATGGCCAGAAAAAAAACAACCGTTCTTTGAAGGGCCAGAGGCCTCGTGAAGGGTGTTGTAAGCTTCAAGTTTAAGGCTTGCATGCAATACGAGGACCTTTATAAGATTTTGGAAGAAACAAAGTGCCTACAAGAAATTGCAAGGGTACATACGAGAGAAAAAATAGTTTTGGCATTTAATTTTATATCTTGGTTCATAAAATTGTATCCGCCTATCTTTTTTGGAAATTTAAGAACTTAATGGCGACCGTAAAGACCAGAGCAAAGATGATCGCGAATACAATGTTCATAACAGAGATGACCTCCAGAAAATCGTGATGAAATCCGAAGCGATGCTTCAGATAGTCCTTGATCGTCTGGGCACTTCCGCCAGGTACTGTGATCACTGTTTCGTTGTCGCCAAGTTGTGATGTTATTAGACCATTTATTGTCCATGATAGAGGATCTGCCCAGTAGTACCATCGCCACCATATCGGAATTTTCTGTTACAACATAATCACGTTGTGTGAAAGGAGAGAAAATTTATTAGAGTAAAATCAACAAACTTCAGTGATGGCTTACTGAGCGAGGTACAACAAAACCACAAAAGAGGACCCATGTGCCATAAAAGGCTGTTGAAACAACGGCAGCAACACCATGATTTGGTGTTATAGCCACTACCATCATGCCATAGTATGTGAAATAGAGTGTCGTGATGTACAAGAAGTATAGAAACCAGATGAATTTTGGTGCAGTCCACTCCAACGAGGTCATGGAAAATACAATGATTGAAAACAGAATAGTTTGCACAAATACATAAGGGATTTCTATTACGAGCTGCAAAAGTAATAATAGTTAGGTAGGGACCGAAGCCATATTGATGACAGCTAATTATACTTGCCTGTGCAAAGGCATAAGGTAATATAGAATACATTCCCGCGCCTTTCTCACGATAAAAAACAGTTCGCTCTACTCCAACAATAGGTTGCACTGTCTGTGCATTATAAACCCCAAGAAAAAGTGAGGAAATAAA
>JAANSK020253886.1:0-12975 GCA_011763485.2 Isoetes engelmannii
TCTCTCTCTCTCTCTCTCTCTCTCTCTCTCTCTCTCTCTCTCTCTCTCTCTCTCTCTCTCTCTCTCTCTCTCGTTTGACATGTGAATTTGTTTCAGTTTATGGCCTATTCCTCTTCTTTTTTTTTTATGTTCCCTTTGATGTACATACAAGTATTTTATTAAGGACAAATGGGACAAAGAGGGGTATGAGAATGTGGCTTTGCATTAGACTCTGTTTAAGTAGAAGATTTTTTTTATATTATTTATTGAATGACGTGTGTCTATTCATCATCACATCATGAATACATTCTATTTCACTTTATTCTACATATCACATGGAAGCCAAATATCTTCAGGATCAAGAAGAGTAGGATGTCCTTGACTTAACCTTCATTAGCTATAGGATGTGTTGTTGCGTAGGGTTCTACTTAGTCAAGTAATGCGGATAAGTTTTATCTCATTTGTGTGCTTTTGGTGATCTATATGAGTAAGATACTTATGCATTGCCACAAAATGAGCATGAAGAGTGTAATACTTTAATTGATTTGGTTTCTAAGTACTGTTATGGTAGCATTTGATGGTGAAAAAAAGACCTTAAGTTACTTAAAGATCTCATTATGAACCCCATTACAATGGTTTATGGTTTGCTAATAACAATATATTTAATTGGTGATTTTGAGTAACAAAACAATTACATCACGAATGGATGAGCGCCAAACTTGGTTTCTTAGGTATCATAATGATGTGTTACCTCATGATATCCCAACAATAATATCACCCATGGCCAGAAGACCAATTTTTGTGGTCTTCTCCCTCAAATCAAACTCCTTATAAGAGAATGCATGGGCAACAAGCTGAGATTAAGTGCCAACTTGATGAGTTTCAATTGGTTTGATTCAGCGTAGCTCTACACCTTTTTGTGTACAAATTTTATTAGGTGCTAAGGTTTTTAGCGTGTGAATCTCAAGTCTGGATATTGACAACTTGATGCTATGCCAGAAGGCGAGCACAAAACAATATCAGAAACAACGTTTGGGGCATTACAATTTCTAGTTATTCTTTATGTCTCGCAAATGCGTTGGCTTCCATTGGAAGGTTACTAGGGCATATTTTTGAGAATATGGATGGTAATTTTGTAGTTGTTTTGAGTGCAAATTTTTGGAGGGTTTTTTTGAGAAGGGTTTAGAGGGTTTTCACCTATGAAAAACATTTTTGGCGATGTTTTGACCGGTTTAAGGCTCTAGGATTCCGTAATTGAAGTCATAAACACAAGTTTCAGATGGCTAGTGCTAGTATGATTTCCATACTAGTGCTAGTATGATTTCCATACTAGTGCTAGTAACTTAATTCAAGGAACTTATTCCAAAAAAAGAGAACGAACAGGCTCAACATAATGCACTTCCAGTGTGCTCTGATCATAGTTTCATTTTGCATTAGAGTAAAGTTTTACACAAGAAAAAGGTAATAGCAAAAAAGTTGTACTGTAAAGCCAATTAGTGTCATGAAAATATAATTGCACTTTAAGTTTCATCCTTCTTCACACTCATCATCTATCAGCAGACATCGTTTGCGTCTCTTCTCCTTGAGAATTGGTGATTCCATTCTCGACAAAGTTGATGCTACCATTTCTGCATACACAGGAAGAATGCTAATAAATTAATTGCGATGAGTAATAATCACATTGCTGCAAACAAGAAATAAATACAAGACAATATCCACTGACTATGAATCTCATAAGATGATGTCATAGCCACGGTTGCAGACATATATTTGTGATATGGCTTGAACATTAATGCTCTGTTCTTCAATTTGAAAGTTCTAAACCAACTGTCAAGGTCTCCACCATGCGGTACTTTGATATGCAAAAGATATGTTGTAGAAGTCTCCTTAAATACCTCGCAAGCCTTCTCAACCATGTGTTCCAACCAAACTTCTTTTTTTATCCAATCTTTGAAGCTTTTATCAGCCTTAGGAATCCCGTACGTGGCATGGATAGCAGAACCACTAGACATCCAATGCACTCAACGATCTCTTATATCATTGGGTACCTTAACCTTCACCATCTCAAGTAACTTCTCAATTGACAATCTAGATGTTTCGGGGTCAAAATCAGCCCTAGTAACAACATCCAACCAACTAGTTCCAAAAGCAGGATTCACAATGGCAAGAAGCTTTCCCATTTTTTGCACCCAATTTTCCTGAACCCTTTTTGTGGCTGCTGTCTTGAAAGCTTCTTTGTCATCACTATCTTTTGCTATTGCCAATTCAATCGCTACCTCCTTAACCATTTGCCTCTATTGGGACCAAGAAAAAGTTAAAACTTGCATATAAGAACACTGAATTAAAAGAATTTATTAAACTAATAGAAGAAAAAGCCTGAAAGAGTATTTTGCAATAAGCCAGACGTGGCAATTGATATCATTGTTCCGTGCCAGTGATCGAGGAAGCATTATCCTTAATCTTCAAGGTTGCAAGGTATTGAGGATCCAGTTTGGACAAATATTGTTCAGGATTTGCTGTAGCAATTTTGTGGACACTGTATATTGTATTCTTTATCGTGTTATGAACTACACCATCCTCATTCAACTTATATCAACAATTGAAGACAATTAACATAAGTGAATAGCATTAAATTTAAGTTAATTCAACCCACATACTCGTTAACCCTATTGAGTGCCGATATGAGTTGTTGAACATGGCACCTCTCTACATCAATAAAAGATACTTCGACACGTATGTGCCTGCTTTTCTCGTAATAAAATTGATGATTGTAACGTATCTCCTCCATCCAACCTGCTGTTCTGTGATTACCATCCCAACATAAGAACATCTTTCCTGCTAAGTCCTTCCATTCTTCAGATTCTTCAAGTTCCTTCTCGAAGTCATCATTGACTTCATTCCAGTAATCATCCCATTTTGAGCAGATGGAATCAGTAACAGGAACATCACAACCTTTGCTAGATTTCATGGACAATACAAACTTCCCTTTTTCTGGCAAATACCCATCGTTACGTAGAATCTCCCGCATCCTAGTATCACTCTTTGACACTGCACGCACTGCCTCATTTCGGAGAATACGACAAAGAGGAATCTTTGGAGGTTCGGTTGCTCTCTCAATGCGACATTGCTCATAATGTCACCCACCATCTCGTGAGAAAAAACCTGATAAAGATTGGTAGATAAATAATATGTCAATTAAAAAATGAAATAGATGCACACAAGTAACAGCTTACTTGGGCAAATTCGGGATCAGTGGCAGTCATTTTCTGGACATCACTCAATTGTCCTTTATCTGCTAGTGAACTTGTCATGGCTAGGTCTGTGAATGTTTTCTTGGTGGCTATAGTAATTGTATTTTCTTTAGATACCTCCAATGAATCCGGCTACTTCTGTCGCCTTCTCCTTGGGGGTGTGTAAGCAATAGGAACAAATGGGATGGGAGTCTTATTTCTAGTGTAAACCATAACAAACCATGTCCTTGAACATCACAACACCTGAAATATTAAATGCAGATGAACATGAGTCGATAAAACGCTAGAACATTTCAGTGATGCAGTGAGAAAAAGTGGTCTGCATATTGTATGCCCATGTTTCTAATGGCCTCTAAAAGGACCCACAATTGATCCACCAAAAATGGACTTGATTCTTAATGGCAACATGGCTGCCATTAAGAACCAACAACTGGACTTTGAAAGTAGGAAGAAAATACCTGAACATAAACTTGAGCATAATCTTTGCATTATGCTTGACTTTAGAACATGACATACTACTGACCTACGAATTGTTTGGCATGCATATTACAATGAGCTAGCTAAAATTCAAAATTAGAATGACTTACAACTAATTTTGGTTCCTTGAAAAACCTAGATGAGCTGATAAATTACTTCCCAAAGGATTTCCCCACAGGTTCGTGTATGCACACAAAAGAGAACATGACTCAAAATGTGCCTACTTGTGGATATCATAAACTGATGAAATTGCATACAATTGAATCAAACCCTCTAAAGCGTAAAGTTCTTTAGGCAAATCACCACTAAAGCTATTATTGTTTATATGCCTATAAAGCCACACAAGTTGATGTCCAATGGTATTCTTGTGTTTAGAACTCTGGATAAACTAGGGGGTGCGGCGCCGCATTCCTGTGAAAGGAATAAAATATTTTAACATGAATAGTACTTTGGGGTTAAATATCTTTGGGGATATTTAACATTTGGGGTTAAATATCTTTAGTTGAATATGGATATCCCTTATCAAAATAATGGAGACCTACTTAAATATGCATGGTACTAACATTGAAGTTATAAATTAGGACACCATATGAGATTAAAAAACGACTGGTGGACGGTGGTTGTAAAACATTTTGAGGTGAGATACAAAATTTCATATATCTAACCTCTATAATGGTTCGTATTATCTACATGAATTACCTAGAATCTGGCTGGATGAACTGCATTTGACTGCATTTCAAACTCGTTTAGCTGCTAGGACAGTGTTTAGAACTTTGCATAAACTAGGGGGTGCGGCGTCGCACCCCCTGTAAAAGGAATAAATTATTTTAACAGGAATAGTATTTTAAACATGGCTGCCAAAGATACTTTTGCTATTGTTTGAATAGAAAGATATTTCAACTGGAACATTTTAACAGGAATAGAAAGATACTTTCGCTATTGTTCTTTTCTGGTACTACTAACATACTAATTGTTTGGCATGCATATTACAATGAGTTACAACCAATTTAGGTGACTTAGAACCAATTTAGGTGTCAGAAGAGCTGATAGATTAGTTTCCAAAGGATTTCCCCACAGGTTCCTTTCTGCACACAAAACAGAACATGACTCAAAATCTAGTAGACATTTGCATAAAAAACCCAGTAGACCATTTTAAACCTGTGCATATAGTTGGGGGTGCGGAGCCGCACCCCTTGTGAAATGGAAAAAAAACTTGTGTAGAATCAAAGAAACTTACCACGAACTAATCACCTAAAAAGTCTTCAAGCGGCTTGTAGTGGGACTCTAGCAGCAACTTCGAAGCATGTTTAGACCTGTAACAAGCATCCTTTAAACAGCTACAAGTTTGTTGTGTGTAGCTAAAGCATGGCAGTGCATCTTACAGATGTTTCATATTTATCAGATTTCATGTTTAAATCAGCAGATGTCACTACAGATTTCATGTTTATCAGAAAATAACTACATGTTACTATCAGTTGATGCTTACTCCAAATCTCATGTTGCAAGAAAAAACTTGGGCACAAACTTGGGGGTGCGGCGCCGCACCCCCTGTACAATGAGCAGAAAACTTGAAAAAAATACCTGAAAGATTGCTTATGGAATGAAGGATATGACCAAGAGTATTTTTGGTTGCTGAAGAACCTTTGAATCGAGGAATACTAATAGGTCAGAAGAGCCGATAGATTAGTTCCCAAAGGATTTCCCCACAGGTTCCTTTCTGCACACAAAACAGAACATGATTCAAAATCTAGTAGACATTTGCATAAAAAAGCCAGTAGACCATTTTAAACATGTGCATATAATTGGGGGTGCGGTGCCGCACTCCCTGTGAAATGGAAAAAAACTTCTGTAGAATCAAAGGAACTTACCACGAACTAACCACCTAAAAAGTCTTCAAAAGGTTTGTAGTGGGACTCTAGCAGCAACTTCGAAGCATGTTTAACCTGTAACAAGCATCCTTTAAACATACATTTATCTTTATTTTAAGCATGCACACGGTACAGAAGACTGCAAGTCTGTTGTGTGTAGCTAAAGCATGGCAGTGCATCTTAAAAATGTTTCATATTTATCAGATTTCATGTTTAAATCAGCAGATGTCACTACAGATTTCATGTTTATCAGAAAATAACTACATGTTACTATCAGTTGATGCTTACTCCAAATCTCATGTTGCAAGAAAAAACTTGGGCACAAACATGGGGGTGCGGCGCCGCACCCCGTTACAATGAGCAGAAACTTGAAAAAAAACCTGAAAGATTGCTTATGGAATGAAGGATATGTACCAAGACTATTTTTGGTTGCAGAAGGTCCTTTGAATCGAGGAACACTAATAGGTCAGAAGAGCTGATAGATTAGTTCCCAAAGGATTTCCCCACAGGTTCCTTTCTGCACGCAAAACAGAACATGACTCAAAATCTAGTACACATGTGCATAAAAATCCAGTTGACCATTTTAAACCTGTGCATATACTTGGGGGTGCGGCGCCGCACCCCCCGTAAAATGGAAAAAAATTTATGTAGAATCAAAGAAATCTCTAAAGAACTAACCACCTAAAAAGTCTTCATTCAAAGCTTGTAGTGGGACTTTAGCAGCAACTTCGAAGCATGTTTAGACCTGTAACAAGCATTATGGAATGAAGGATATGTACCAAGACTATTTTTGGTTGCTGAAGTGCCTTTGAATCGAGGGCCACTAATGTATGTCCTACTTATATGAAATTAATAGCAATAATTCTCTGGCACAATATGATCATTTTCATGAAGGCCATTAAACAACAAATCATTGTTAAATCCTGCTAACAGATCTACTTCCTGTTTCTAAATGAGCTATTCCTGTGCTTAGAGTCTATAACGTTTCCTGTTTAGAGTCTAAGGAAATAAAGAAATCCACACCTGATATAAAAATCCCTCTGCTCTTTCCTTGACCACTGTAACAAACCTGCAATAGACCTGCTCTGTAGTTGGGGGTGCGGCGCCGCACCCCCTGTAAAATGGAAAGAAAACTTCAAATAAGGAGAGAAGAAACTTACCTAGAATGCCCTAGTGCCTGAAGATCTGCAAGAAATATGAGGGAAGAAAGTCATTCTTCAGCATTCTACTTGGGCAAAAACTAGGAGGTGCGGCGCCACACCCCTTTCAAAATGAATAGAAAAATTCAAAAACAAATCATCCAAGAATGTTTGACTACGTAAGAAACGCCCTGATCGCCAGAATGGAGTGCTCGGCGGATCGCCAGCACAGCCAGGAACAACGGATCTGTTTTTTTTTTTTTTGCAACGAAATAGTTTTACCAATGGCTACAATGTTTTTTTCAAGAACTTTTTAACATATACAAGTATTAAAAATACAATACGCAATAAAACGTGCCTCCACAAATCAAGGTGCTAACGAGGCCTCCACAAATGTTTGATCGTGCCTCCAAAAACGTTTAAATGTGCCTCCCCATATAACTATACTTCAACGTATACGTTTAAGTATACGGAATTATTTTAAACGGAATTAAATAGACGTTTAAGTAGATGGAATTAAGTAGACGTTTAAACAAATAAACGTTTAAAGTAGAGCCTAATTACTTTACCCGTCCGTTTGGTAATTATGATGGAGGGTGGCTTAAATTCAAATTCTGTTTTTGATTTTGTTCTTAAATTTCCAATTGCATACGTTTCAATCTTTCTCGCTAGTTCGTTGCTTCGTCTTACCGGGCAAAAAAAACATCTTGCGATGGCTGCAAATGACTGCGACATTCTAGCTTTCACTGCCAATGAGGTGATAATCACTTCACCAGGAAAAATATTGAGAATGATATGCTCTTTCGTAAATGGAGAATGTCAACTATCCAGGAAGTGGCTATGCGACAGTTTTCAATTTCGTAATGCAAAATTATGTGTTGTCCAATCTAAGACTGGCTATCAGAAGAACAAAACCTGGCAGTAAAATACGGTGTCAAGGTAGAGTAAAGTCCAATGGTCGACGATGCAATGCTGAAATTAATAAAGTTCGTACGGAATCAACTATTACACCCTGCTTCACGGGACAAAGGAAAGCTAATGGGAGAGAGATCACGCAAAGGTTTTGGTTTTATCCACAAAATGTGCAGCATACCTACTATCTAGTTGCGGGCATTACATGCATACCTACACGTCCAGCAAATTGGCCAGTGGCAAAAGGAGTTAATATCACTAGTGCGGAGTTGGAAACATTGGAGAAAAGGAACTATTCTATCAGAGGGATTAACCCGCGGAACTCAATGCCTAATGTGACTAGTGTGAATTCTCCTCGTGCTACGAGCTCCACCAGCTTCATGGAACGTTATGGCAAGCGCATGAATAGACGCAACAAGCTTTGTGTAGAAGCTGAAACCAAGCTTACCCAAGCTTTACAACTAGAATGTGATATTGAATCTACACAGGTCAATATAAAAAGTAAAGATGTTAGGTACCCAAGTGTGTCGACCAGATGAAACTTATATAGTAAAGGTGTGCAAGCATCCAACATGCACATGCCCGGATTTCATGGGTAGAGAACTGAAAAGGGTATATATTCCATGCAGGCATCTGATGTACGTATTTGCGAAGGTTCTGAACCATGACCCTAGGTTTTTCTTGGACATCATTCAATTTGTATTGACAGAGGATGTTCTGCAAAGGGTGCTAGGATGAGGATGCACGACCTTTTTCATATTAGTTTCTAGTAGTTAATACTGTGGTTTGTAACCTACATTCTATGTACTATTGAGTTTTCATAGTACATGTATTATTGATTCCATTATGATCTTGCAATACGTTGAACCGTACTAGAGAATATTGCTTCATGTTAACAAAAAATGTCAAACACTTCAACATGTCACAATAGAATATTCCAAGGAATATTCCACTACAAAACCCTCTAAACCTTCTCCAAAAAAACCCTCCAAATAAAATCCCCCGTTGTTTTCTGTGATGTTATCTTAACTTTAGCAAGATTATGGAAGAACATTATTCGAGTATGAAAGAGGTTCTGTTTTCGTTTGCAAAAAGAAAGCATCTCCCTCAATACTAAGAAAAAGTGTATTCTTTAAAGCTGAAATTGAATACTTAGGCCATATTGTCTGCTGTGAAGGTCTCAAGTTGGACTCTAGCAAAGTGCACGCAATTTTGAGTTGGTTGATTCCATCTTTTGTGGGTGCATTGTGTCCCTTTTTGGGATTGCGCAGTTATTATCGGCAAATTGCTGAACAATTTGTCGTATCACTTCAATACTCTATTTATTAATAAAGAAAGATGTACCCCTCATATGGATTGATAATCACCAAGCTGCTATGGTTCACCCTTCTATACTGCATCTATCAAAGTCTGGAGTACCCTACTTGATGTGTGTTGATGCTAGTGGTGCTGCTTTGCATGCAGTCTTGATGCAAGAAGGCCATCCTTAGCTTAGGAAAGCCTTTTTTTTTTGGAATCCTAAACTCGTTATGATATGTAATAAGAATTTCGGGTTGTTATACATGCTTTGAAAATTTGGTGTTAATATGTCTTGGGCTCTACCATCCATGTTTGACTGATCATCAAAGCATTAAGTATATAGGCTTCCCAAAGGACTGAATGTCAATGTAAGTGGATTTCAATAGTATAATGTTTTGCAGTGAACTTTCACCTGGGTAAGTACAATGTGGGAGCTGATACTCTAAGCGACAAGGATATGAGGTTTGTTCTATTTTCATTATGCGGTCTAATTATTTAAATAAAAAGAAACAATTATATGCAACTAATCCGTATTATGAAGATATTTTTGTTGATGGCCCAAACTGGTAATGCTTTTGGATATAAGATAACGAATGGTTTCTCATATAAAAGGTCCAAAGTTATGTATTGTTTGTGCCTTTGGACAACTTATTCTTCAGGAAGCCCATGATACACCTACTGCTGCTTACCATGGGACCACTGCAACTTTGGCTAAAATTGAACCCTATTTCACTTGGTCTGGCTTATGTCAGGATGTGATGGTTCATTTACGTTTTTGTGTTAAGTGTTAACGTGTCAAAGAATTAAGAAAGCATGTAAGAAACCTCATGATATTCCTTTGTCTTTGTGTATCCCCCAAAGTAAGTGGGAATAAGTTGCCATAAACTTTATTGTAGGTTTTCCAATGCACCCACGGAAGAATAATATGATTTGGACAATATTCCCTCAAACATGCCGTCATCCGACGGCCCACAAGCTATAAACGAATTCTCAACAATAACATACGTCAAGCCTAGTTCTTGAAGGGCCCCAAAATACCCATGAAAAAAACACTAAGCACCCCCAAAGCACCAAATGTCATTGACATAGAAAGTGTCCCCCAGAAGCACCCCCAAAGCACCAAATGTCATTCACATAGAAAGTGTCCCTCGCTACACGCTTTGACCCCAGGATCTGCCCTACTGGCATATTCCCTCAAACATGCCGTCATCCGACGGCCCACAAGCTATAAACAAATTCTCAACGATAATATTGTTGAGAATTCGTTTATTTGCTTGCAGTGTTGAATCTAAATTCTTTTATTTGAGTATGGTGTCTTGCTTTGAGCCATGGAATTATTTTGGGTTTAAAGTGAGGCCTATATGAATTGCAAATTAAAATGTAAATAATGCTTAGCTCATTGTCTACAATGCTTAAATATATGCTTTAGAGTTTTTACACTCCCTATATCATACAGTCCCTAAATATCAAGGGACTTGTATTGATTAATATACAGATATGGCCTAATCACCATGTTTGATAGGTGCACTCGTGTTAAATGATGCATCTTTTCTACATGACAATCCATAGTCGGTCAAACTTTATCAATCACCTCAGCTGAGTTAGAAGCCCGTAGTGCAGAAAATTGTTGACGGATCCAGTCTATGAATGCAGTTTCAATCCCCAGTACCTTCAAATCTGCATTAAATCTTGTCTTTTCCTGCTCAGCCTGCACCTGTAACAACCCACATAACTATATTATGAGCAAAACTTGCTGAACAAGGCATAGAACAATTACCTGTTCAAGGCGCTTCTTAGTAGATTCTATCAGTCGGCGTGCTTCTGATAATCCATCTTCCAAACTCTTCTTTTCCTCAAGATGCTGCTCGGAGTCCCATTAGTTTCTCATAATTAAGCCACAAGCAAGATGCTCAGGAATGTACCTTGGAGAGACCAGAATTTAGAGCTTCTGAACACTTTAACCTCTCTAATTCCATTCGTTTTTCAACTAGTAACTCTCTATCTTCAGACAGTTTTAATTTCTCTTGCAGTTGAGCCTAGTATTAAAAAGGACCATATTTGTTAGATCAGCAGAACTTATTTGAATCTTGTTATTCTCTTTCCATTCAAGAACTATGCTGGAGTAAATAAAGTTCTGTAGGGGTTAATGAAATGGTCTAAGGAGAAGAAAGCTCCTCAGGAATATGGACATTTCTTATATGTCAAACATAAAGTCCAGCAGATGCGGTTACAATTTCTCCCACCCCAACAATTGGTAATAGTCTAAGTGTTCAATGCAAAAACTATGTACCAACTTTTCTCGAATGACTTTCTTTATTATTATCTATTTTACCAAATATACATCATATATGAACATTGCTGGCATTCAGCCTCAGATTGCCTAAAGGTCCTGACTCACTGATAATGATGATTTGGAAGCCTCAATGAGATATGCCCAAATATTTGACGATTAAAAGATTCTGACAAGTCTTGGCAAATTATCTAGATAATCACTATATTTTAAGTCGTTTCTAATAAATAAAATGCAAGATATAACTGAAGTATGCAGTAATTTTCTTTACCTTCTCAGCAGTAAGGGAAAAGATCCTTTCCTCCAAATCAGATTTCCCAAGCTCAGAACGGTGTATCTGTGCTTTTTGCTGTGCAATTGTTGTTTCCAGGTCTTCTTTTTCACTTGCATGTTTCTGTAGCTTATGGTCAGTTTATCAATGCATAAAGGTGCTACTGGCAGCATTACAATATTTGCTAACAGATGATGTTGCAGTACCCGCTTCAATTTGGAAAGCTCTCTCTTTGACTTGTCAAGGTCTTTCTGCCACAGCAAAAGATTTTATCCACAGTAAGCTGGTCAGAAAGGTCGCCACATTATGATAGTTTAGCTCATGTAGACAACAACAGTACCTGAAGTGAGTCCATTTCTGTCCTTATCATATTTATCCGCGAATCTAAAGCGTGTTGATGATTTTCCTGGCTACCACAGAAACAGTTTAATGATGAAGACTTTTTACATGGCATTGTAGTTTGCTGATGCTTATTACCTTCTCCCGCTGAAGAATGCTTTCAACATTAGCTAGCTTCTCTTCATTCATTGAAGCAAGCATTCTTTGCTTTTCAATCTCCTGAAAAATGCAAATGATATATCCCATGAATCATCAAGTAATAACTTGCATATCATCTAATCTTACACAACAGAATCTAGCCAATGATCTTTTCGAACACCACAATAAATGGACTTCAGATACTCTATGAGATATGGCATACTTACGTCAAATGCTTTACTCCTTTCCTGTATTAACGCATCTCTCTCTTCTGCCGCTTGGTTACGTACCTTTGCAATCTGAACTGAGAGTATGCAGACTGATAAGTAAGCGACTGTATTGAAATTGGTGAAATTAAGACAAATTTCCTTTTTCAATGTAACATTCACTGTGCAGATCCTTTAATGCACTCAAATAACAGTAGTAAATATTTTTTATGGGCAGGGATCAGATTAGTTCATTAGTTGTTCTAACACAATCCCTAGTACAAATCTTATATGGTAGCAAGACCCACCCTGAGCAACAAGGATCTCTTACACTGACACACCTTATAGACAGATCAGACCATGGCTTTGACATCCGTGTATCATTGATGACCTATATAAGAGAAACCTCGTGTAAAGGAATGATGATTACAGATGTAATGAGATGCAGAAGTTGTTTGCTTGTGAAAGAATAACGGTAATATAGTTTGAACTGACAAGGAGATAATATAGTTTAAACGGACAAGGAGATGCTAATAGTCCATGCAGTAGTAGAGTTTGCAATATAATTCACTATACTTTCCAATGGTAGTGATATGGCGAAGTATGAGCTCTGTTTCATGATTACCCCCTGGAATTGTACAATTTATTTCTAGCCCTGCAATATAGCATTCCATCTGATCCTAATATATAAATCCATAAGTAGCACAATATCTACTTCACCTCCTCAAAATGTGCATTAGAAGTACTTGTAATTGTATTTTCCAGCTTCTGTATCTCACAAATGTATCTTGCACTTTCAATCTTTG
>JAANSK020253897.1:0-12974 GCA_011763485.2 Isoetes engelmannii
TCTCTTTTGTCTAGTTGAACCCTTGTCAACCCCCCCCTCCCCCCCCCCCTCTCCCCCCCACAAACCCCAATAGCTCCCTTTGGCCTTTGCACCTCGCTGCCTTTGGTGGTTTGGAACCTTTTCTTTTATGCTTATCTTTGCTATTCTTTTTTCTTATTTTTTCCCAGAGTCTTGCGCTTTTACTTTGCATTCTTGGTGAAAATTCCATAATTTTTTGATAGATGCATAGTTACTTAAAATTTATCTATCTTTTTGCTTAAAAGCTTCATAAATCGTGCATCTTTTGTTGTTAGGCAGTATAGAACTTCGGAATGGTGATTCTTCGATCTGTCGTCCAGAATACCAATGACGCTTTAACGTAATGTGTTACATCTACCTAGGTTATGTTATAGATAGGCATAATCTATTATCTCAACCCCAGAAAACGAACCCCCAAACCCTTGGTCCCGTTTGATTGTTTGACCCGCCGTTAGTGACATCACTATAAATTGCTTGATGTTCTTTTTGCTCAATATATGTCATTATCATTTATGACCTCAAACTAATCCCATTGTCTGTGAAGATTTAATGCAATCTAAACTTCATTATATGGTGGACAAAGACGATTTGGACGTAAAATATGATTCACATAATTAATTTGGGACATCTTGCATATCAAAACATCATTCAACAATAGTATTTCTGTTGATAAAAGATATTTGCATGTGCCATTGATTGCTAGTTGATATCGAAAGAAGTTATGGTGATGGCTAATACAATTGAACCGCAAACACAATAATGACTATTTGTTCACAAGTAGGTTCAAAAGCATACAAGTTGCTTTATGCATATGAATGATATGGCTAATAATTATGGCAACTAACTCTTAAGACAGCTAGCTGGAGGGGTGCGCCAATAATGGACCAATTAAGATCCATGGCCAAGCAAGGGTAAAAAGTAAAATGAGTTTGTCAATTAAAATGCATGGCTAAGAAGATCTTGGTATGCCATATTATGCAAACTTTTGTTCAGAAAGTTTGGGAAGTATTGCTCATAAAATCTCCCTATGAAATGGGTCTATATAAAAATAAAGAATCAATGGAAGCACCAATTGTGAATCAAGGTTTAATGGTTAAGATTAAACCCATTTTTTGCATCCACTTCATCCGGTGATTTAGATTGATACAATAATTATGAGTTGATTCACTATTGGAGAATTTAATCAATTTTTGTATGACCCACAATTGGGGCATGGTCCACTATTGGTGACCCTCCCCTACAGGATTCTCAGGATTCTGTTGATTAAACAATATATTCAATTGTTGACCTTGCTATCCCCCTTGTCGTCAAGCTTTGTGTAGTGCTTCAACCATCCATTTTGTGATGTTGCATGTAAAATTTTAAGGTGGATACAAGATCTCAAAACTTTTGATTGAGGGACTTTGTCCAGGTTAGGATTGAGGTCATTTTCCACTTTACGTCTAAGATCATGGAAGTCAGGGGCCCAATTGCAAAGCCCCCAAGTGACTGCTGTTAATGGGGAGCAGGTTGAGAATGATGGAACGATCCTGAGACATGGAAATCGAGCTCCATTCACTTTCCTTGAGGATTCGTCAAGCCTACCAACAGCACCGAGTGGAAATAACTGGTAGAAACTGCTCTCACTGGATTTCCATGACGTGCTCACTTATGGACCTTATGGACCCACTTATGGTGAGAACATGAGGGAGGATGTTTTTTGTATATGCGAAATTTTATTTTTATTATTTATTTATTTATTTTTGTATATGAGAATTTTATACCATGAAATGTTGCATTTTACAATTCGAAGGGTGGGTGATGGCACTAAAAAATTATAAACCATTAGAAAACAACAATCGAGAAAAATCATGCCGCCGGTAATTTCCCGGCTGCCGGAGACGCAAAAAAGACGGACAAAAAAGGCAAAAGTCGGCGCCGAGCACGGGAAACCCGCTGCCCGAAAACGCGGTTTCGAACCGGTAGGCAAAAGTTTACCGCCAGCGAGAAACTTTTCTCGGTCCCCAAGAAGCTTTTCCTCCGCCCGGAAGTACCTTTTTCGCCGCCCGGAAAGACCTTTTTTGCCGCCCGCAACAACAGCCCGCAGTAAAATATACCCGTTCACACTTTGAACTTGTCGCGCGATCGATTCTCGCCACGACCGGATTCGTTCGCTAAGCTTTGCAGTTTGCACCGGAGCACGGCATTCTTGACCTCTGCAGATCTTCTTCCCTCAGGACATATCCCAGTAAGCAGCACTTTCTTCTCTGATCCAACCCAATTTCTTTCACGCCCAAAAACACCGGATTCGGGGCCCGGCACCGGATTTGGATCCTAGCTTCTGTGGGGTCGATTTAAAATTTTACATTTGCGGAGTTGTTGGCTACAGTGAGATTCCACCGGAGATTCGAGCTCAAGGCATGATTCCTCTAGTTGGGTTCTGCCTTTGTGCGCCTTGTTGGTGGTACTCGCAATCAGGGACCCCAGTTTATGCACGGTTTTGCAGCCAAAGGCTGCCCCAATGCTGATTCTTTCCCTTCTAAGGTTCTTCTCAGGCGTAATCCGGCCGGCTTTCCCACTGCAGATCTCTATCGCCTAAGGATAATGGCTTTAATCTGGTAAAAATGGGTTTGCAGGTTTGGTAGTCAGACTGCTTGGAGAAAGGGACACAACCCACCTGTTTCTTCCTGGGTTCGAAAGATTTGAGGCAGGTTTGTGGTCCTTACATGGATATTAGGACCAGATTTTAAATGGATTCACCTCATAAGGCTTCTTCACATTTTGGGGATTTTGTGCAGAGGTTTCCATGGTCGAGTTTGCTTAGGCCGGTTGCAAGTATCAGAATGCTTGAAGAGACAGCATACGCCGGGGACGAACATAAGCTCGGGAATGGAGTCGTGAAAATGGGTACCGCTGGATCTGGCAAAGAGGATACCGAGGAGTTCCACGAAGCAGAGTCTATGCCTGCGGAGGACGTGGTCAGTCCATCACCGAAGATTCATGCCCTTGAAGGCATGATCACAGACATATTTGCCATTATTTCTTCTTTGAAATATGCCTACATTCAGCTTCAGGCTGCTCATTCTCCTTTTGATGCAGAAAAACTTAGAGTGGCCGATAAGGCTGTCATTGTAGAGCTTAAGAAGCTCTCGGAACTGAAGCATATCTTCAAAGAAAAGCATAGCCTTTCATCTTCCCGGTTTCTTAACCAAAGTGGAAATCTTAACTTAATTGAGCAAGAGAGGGACGTGTTAAAAAAGCTGCAGGACCTTGAATCTGTAGTTTCTCAGAAACAAAAGATTATTGAAAACTATGAAGAACACATTGGGAATCTTCAGAAACAAATGGAGGAAAGGAAATCAGAAATTGAGATCTTGAAGGATTCGTTTAAAAGGGTACTTGGGAAGAAAGAAAAACTCGAAAAGCGACTTAAGAAACGAGAACAAAAGAGTGCCAAGGAGTTGCTTGTTAATGGCATGCAAATTGATACATCTCCTACACCTCAAACTTTTGACATGATAGTCCAGGGAACAAGAGAAGGAATTTCAAGCTTTACAAAGCTTTTGGTTAGCATGTTAAAAGAGGCTCAATGGGATTTAGATGCTGCTGCAAATTCAATTGAACCTGGCATTTTTTATGCTAGACCAAGGCATAAATGCTATGCTTTTGAGTCATATGTAAGCCGGCGAATGTTTAGTGGCTTTGAGAATGAGAATTTCTATATAGATGGCAGCCTGTCTTCAATTCTAGATCCTCAGAAGTATAAACAGGAATGTTTCTTGCAATTCCAAGAGTTGCGGTCTGCAGACCCAGTACAGTTGATAACTTCTGATCCAGATTGCCTCTTTGGAAAATTTTGTCAGAAGAAATATTTGCAGGTTATACATGAGAAAATGGAACATTCCTTCTTTGGTAACTTCGATCACCGTGAACAAATTCTCAATGGATGCCATCCGCAAACGAAGTTTTATCAAAGTTTTGTGAGGCTTGCAAAGACAGTTTGGTTGGTTCACAGATTGGCATTTTCTTTTGAGCCAACTGTTAGCATTTTCCAAGCAAGGACGAATGAAGAGTTTGATCCTGCATTTATGGACAGTGTGAGTCAGGATTCTGAAACAACTGACAGCACTGGTTCAATTGTAGGGTTTATGGTGATGCCTGGATTTCATGTTGAGAAATGGGCCATAAAATGTGTTGTATACTTGAATAGCACACTTTCTGATGGTTGATTTCCATGCAATAGCATGTAATAGCATTACATGCTTCTCAGAACACTGGCTTTCTTGACAGCCAGTCGCAGCTGTAAATTTTTACTCATTTGAGATGCACAAGATATTACTTTATTAGTTAAAGCTTCCTACGATTTTCTCCAGAAATCAGTATTTTCTCTTTCAAGTGATGGAAGGTCTCGATGATTTGTCTGGAACTATGGTAATAAAGTCAATGCGATTTCATGCTGCATTTTTATTCTTGGTTTCACTTTTGTCTTCCTACCATATTTGCCCTAAACTGATTACTGTCCAGTTATATATGCAGGTACATCCATGTTGTATTCTCAATTTATACATGTAAACCTTAATTGCTTGCAAGGTGACGAATGGATTAAATCAGCCAAATTCCTTGCCTATAAAGATTCAGGTTCAGCATCACATCCAAACGGGCCTGATGCTTGATGCCCTTCTCCTACCAAAGGTAATTGTGTTGCATAATAAAATGATGTAAACTTAAGCACTGAACGTTCTGTAAAAGTTCTATTGTTGATCATTCCCTCTCTTGCAAATTTGCAAATATGTAGCAGAAGGTAGGATTTTGATTTAACAAATGAAGACCCATTCTTGCATCTGTGGCATTGTTTCCTTTGTTCTTTCTGCTATAAGACAGATTTATGAGATATTAGGATCCAGATCTTTGATGGTATTTGCAGTTATTATCAAGGTGTAGGTTACTATCAACAAGAGCGAGACGCAAAAACTTAGTTAAACTCTTTATGATTAAAGAGTAGTGGATGGTTCTTTCCATTTTTATGATAAACCTGATATTTACTTATTTCAGCTCCGTGATGAGAAATCAGATAAATATTTTGTGACATGGATAGCGATGAATGTGATGTAACGAAACCTATGTCAGTGTGTTTAGAACAAAAGTGCGATGATGAGGTTAAATTTTACTTGAGCACTGTGGCTGTTTCTCCTGACAAAACTATCTACGTTGAAATGTACCACGTTTTGAAGATTTTAGAATCAAGTTTGTGAAATTATCATCTCCAGCGAGAGAAATAAGAGGGGATAGCTTTGACTATGGACACAACTTCATTGCAATGCAGCCCTTGAAATAGAATAGAATAGAATAGAAAATAACAAAGGGTGCTTCTGCCAGCTCTCTTATAAAGGAGGAGCTGAACAAGCCATTAGCTGTCACTGCTGTACGATGTAATGTTAGATATTAGATGCCTCCAAACTGAAATTGTTATTCATCGTTCCACCTTACTTCTGGTATCTTATATTTTGGACTTCTCTACTTATTTAATTACTTGGAGTATATTTAAGTTTTAAGGGATGGCAGAGCATGACATAACTACTGTCACACATTGGATCTTTGTATTATATACACCATATATTTTGATCAGAAAATTCACAGCACAAAAATGGTGGATGCACATCTTGAAGTGGTTTTCTGTTTCTAACATTTACCTTAGGCCAATTTCTTTGAACAAAAAGGCCTGGCCTGCATACGAATAGTAAATCAGTTCAGATGGGTTGTTTAGACACAAAACATGCATATGAGAAGAATAAAAAGGTAAACTAATGGACAACCAGACAACGATCAGAACAGAAAATATAGCTGCAAGCTATCCTTTTCAGATATACATTCCAGGCAAATCTTTTACAGATAGCTGTGAAAGGGATTATCTGAGCTCAAACATTTGTGCATGTAATATATAACAGCGTATTGAATTTTTAATAAAGTGCATAAAGAGGAATTCTTTGCTCAAATATTCATGGACTTGCTTCCTGTAATATGACTATACATCTCTATTTTTTAGAGCGAATTGTTGATGTTTTATTTAGTTTTGACAAAGTGAATACTGTATTTGCTTGTTTTTTTAATACTTTTCGTGAGTCTTTTGCTCAACTGCAAGTATATAACTCCAAATACAAATGGACCAAGTTAAAAAGGCAAATGAACTCCAATCAACAAGCCGGATTTCTTTTTTAAGGTCTAACTTTACAAATGAATATGTCCAAAAGGTAGGTTTGGCATCTGCTTGATCCCAGGAGATTAAACATATCGTGATGGTCTCTTGTTGATCTCAAAAATAAGGAGAACCTATTGAGATGAAGGGAGAAAAGAAACCGTTGAAACATGCATCAGAAAATTTCACTGTATTTCTCTTCATGGAACTAGACATTACAGGATGATTTAGCTTTACTGTTGTAAAGTCTAGATCACAGGTTCTTTTCTGTAGATAATAAGGTATTTGGTTTGCCATTTCATTTGGTAGCATTGGAAGGCAAGGAAAAATTTATCAGCAAGAGCCGC
The DNA here is from genome assembly GCA_011763485.2 of Isoetes engelmannii. Classification (NCBI taxonomy): domain Eukaryota; kingdom Viridiplantae; phylum Streptophyta; class Lycopodiopsida; order Isoetales; family Isoetaceae; genus Isoetes; species Isoetes engelmannii. Next base: position 6,538 of record JAANSK020253897.1, read on the forward strand.
TTCTTGAAGGATTCAAAACCAATTGGTTATGCAGTTTTCCTTGAAACAAATCTTATTAGGTAGTTCATAATTATCATTTCAAATCTGCAGCATGATACTTTGGTGTTGCATTGCAGCTATTATTTCAAATCTGCAGCAAGGTAAGTTGGCATTGAGCTGATAATCACTAGCACAAAATGCAGCACGAAGGTCCTATTCACTCACTCTTTGTATATCTACCAATTTCTTCTTCAAAACTTTCCATGGTATCGACTGCAATATGTTCCCCACAAATGGATTGCTCAACTATGTCAGCAGGGAAATCTAGCAATTCAAGGGTTCTACTCCATAATTTGGCACTATTCTCCATATCCATTGCCTCCGCGGAAACTTTAATGGGTGTGCAAGATGATGTAAAATATGGAGCACTCGGGTAGTTCGAGTCTCTTACACCTCGTGCATACTCTGAAACTTGGGGATCAGTGGCACAAAACAGTACACTCCTTGCACCTGAAAGCAATAACACAAGATGTAACTCATCATACTATTGGCCACGATAATGCAAAACATTTTGATTCTTTTTAACCTCCGCAAAGAAAAAAAAGGAGAAAAGGGGAAGTTTGGTTACATTTTTCATCTAAAAAACCTAGGAATAGGCAATAGACTAATCAAGGGAAATGATAAACCTTCTGCTGCACTGAAAAAACAAAATGTTAACATCCGATACGCAGCTTGCAGTCCTTTAGGTAATGTCCGAACCTGCATCACGCTAGTTGTAAGTCTATCTTTATATCATGCCAGTTTCAATTAATATTTCTAAATTACAACAAAATGCTACTTACCACATTAGTAATCACTTCACCAGGATGTACACAAATAATGTCTACAGCTGCCTCTGTTGGAAGTCTCCTATGCAATGCGCTGCTGAATAACAGCTATAGACATTAAGACAAAAAACGAGGGAAGAATAGCAAATCAGAAAAAATAATTTGTGATATAGATTATAAATAGAAATGCCAAACCTGAGCAAGTTTACTTGAAGAATAAGCAACAGTACTACTAAACCTCCTCTTTGTAACGCCAACCTTTAGATCATCTATGTTAAGCATACCTAGGTGGTGCATCTGTAAGAAATAACACAATGCATCATAACAAGTTCATGGCGCAACCGTTACATGGACCATTTCATGATATGATGAACAAAATAGGGAATAGATACTAACAGCAGAGTTCACATTCACCACTCGTGACGGTGAACTCCGAAGTAAAGCTGGGAGGAGCAACAGAGTGAGTGCAGCAGGTGCAAGGTAGTTAACTTGCATGTGCTCTTCAAAGCCATCCTCTGCGAATGCTTGTTTCCCTGTGAAGTGCCATCTCAATAAACTCCAACCAAATCCAACACTTTTCTGACATAAATGCATTCTTTCTAATATAGAATACATACCGCCCATAGAAAATATCCCGGCGTTATTTATCAAGATGTGGAGAGACCGGTGTTCGGCTTCCCAGCGCTTGACAAAATCTTTCACTGATTTGAGTGATGACAAATTCAACTCCATCACCTAGTTCAAATAAAAAAGATGATTACTGAGGGGCGAGCAGGCATTTATATTGCTGTTTAATAACTCATAGATGCATAATATACAATGAGCTTTAAACCCTGCCATTTGAAGTTAAAAACATGTACCAAGATAGCAATAACTAGCCAGTCATTGCAAAATTGATAATTTTAGTATACGTTAAATATCTTCAATCCATATGAAATCTGTTTTATTCAACAGATGTTCTGAGTTATATGATCCATGAGTTATATGATCCACAAGCGTATCTGACCAGCACAAAGATTTGCACAGCCTAGTGCAAGAAAATGATAACATGAATGAACATGGGACAAAAGCATGTGATAGTATAAGTAGATGTAAGACATTATATTCTTGGTGTAACATATTCCTCAACCTTCCTTATCAGTTTTCTACCAATGTGCCATGTTTCCTAACCTTCCTTATGTCTCAAACGATTAAAATTGCAACTCCTTATTTCTAAAAATGATTTACCTTCAAGAGGAAAATTTTGCAACTCCTTATTTCTAAAAATGGTTTACCTTCAAGAGGAAAATTTGTATCGTCGATGTTCTTGCGATCTCTACATGATCAGAAATATTAAAAATGAGGAATGTGAAAAACCTACTTCGACATTGAGCAGAGGAGCAGCTTCCAGTTGTTGATTCGCCTGCCATTGGCCTATAAGCTGTTCAGCAGTCTTCACATTCCGACACGCAAGAACCACATGTGCGCCAGCTTTGGCAAGCTCCCTACAAAGTAAAAGGAAATTCAATGCTGCATAAGGCTGACATAAGTTAAACATAATCCATGGCTAAAAGAGAGAAAAAAAAAAAAAAAAAAAAAATATACCAGGCAGTATGAAGACCAATGCCGCTTGTAGCTCCGGTAACAATGCAGGTAGTATCAGAAAGCGAGGGATCCACATGAGGCTTCGATGGTAGATGGCAAGTCCATATTCGTTGTGTGAGAGTATCAAATCCGACATACAAGAGGCCCCATAACCATTCTATCCACCCCATTGTCCCTCCGTCTTTAAGGAAATCAGTTAAAATGCATAAGACCCCATCCCATACAGAAAAATAAAAGAACAGAGCTTTGTACCTGTGGATCGTGTTCCTACCAGCGTTTGAAGAAGTCCATTCTGATATAAGATTTCGTTGAAGCTAGCAGGCACCAGAACACAAGATCGCAGACTGCCCTTTCTTTCTTCCTATGAGAAATCAAACCTGTGACAGATCTGGTTTCATCACCACCGCAAAATGCGCAGTTCGTCGCTGCTTTTTTATGATAAAACAGACCTTTTAAATATTCTATATTAAACCATTAAAAAGCCCATGACATTAATAAACCCAAGCCACCCCAATAAAAAACTACCATTCAAACCCAACCCAAAAATAAATTTCAATTTACACATGAATCATATTTTACATCTAATCCTCCTCCGGCCCATTTGGTAGACCTTTATTATACAACAAAACATGGTTGCAGAAGATATTAAAGGCATCTTCTTGTCCCTTAATAAACATTTTTCTCCAATTATATCCGAAGTAGTATGACTCGTACAATGCTTTTACCATGTCATATCGTGGAAGTGATTTCTTTACAGCACCCCAAGTCGATTCAATTCTATTAGTGTGCACGCCAATTTCTGGATCTTTGAAGTGCAAAGAATGACTCACAGTACAATGTTCATACTCTAACTACGACAATCACTCTGAATCATACCTGGCCCAACAGTCAGAATAAATAATACTACCAGGAGCAACATAGTGGAAAATAGCATCTGTTAATGTCTCCTTGGTTCGATCTTTTACTGGAACCATGAACAACTTGCTAGGATCCCTTTCAATGCCACCAAACACCCATTGTCCCTCCACTCTTTTTCCTCTATGATACTTCACCTTCCCAAACTTGGATTCATTAATCTCCACAATTTTTTCTGGACCACCTATGATCTCACTGTGCTCTTGAATGGAGATACTACAAATGTCCCTACAAAAATTATACCAATTCACCGACGTTTCATCCGTTTTTATGCCACATTCAACTTTTGCACTCTCTTCTTATATGATGCATTATTGTGAGTGGGAGGAATTGTTTTTGCCAAGCGAAGAGCAAGACACAGGTACACTCTTTAAACTAGATTACATAGACTAAACTCATTCTTATTTGGTCTGATCCATAACAATAGACTCATGTAGCTTTTAACCATATTTGCTCTCATTCAGGCAATAAAGGAGCAGTTTGCCTTGAACCCAACATGAACAATAAGTCTCTAGCTGGGCAAGTGAAACAATCTAGGTATTTTTGTCATTTTCAATTAATGTTATTGCCAATGTTGTGAATATTATGTTAAAGAGTTCATTTCTTATGAGGAGCCCCATATGCAATTTACCTTTGATGTGAGCTGTGATTTTACTTGAATCTGATATGATGTCTTCTTATTACAACTGCAGTAATATCTTCATTGAGGAAGCTCTACCCATGCATGTTGTGATGTCTAGATATGTGACTGTGTAGATTGAAATAACTACATAATAAAGAGATTCTACAAATAGGTCTTGCAAGAAATGTATTCAAGTTAGAAATAAACTATTACTTGTTATATGGGATATGTGCAAAGGTGGTCCATGCAATTGATTGTGTGTGCTTTGCATCTTGCCACCTTATATTGTGCTTTCTACTGCAACTATAAAAAAAGTATATAGGTTTTCATACCATTCTATATACCCTTCACCAAATGACTATGATTTCTTACTCCAGTTGTACTCTATTTCAATCTGAAGCTAAAGCTGGTGTTTTGTCTAGGAAGTTTGGAGATTGTCATTGTGGTGAATTTTATACTCAAGGTGTTATAAAAAATTGTCTACATATGAGGAATTCTAAAAAGCAATACTACTTTGCTATCAAAAATATGTGGTAAACATCTTCAAACCTTGCGTCTTTAAAGTTTTATTGTCTTCATGGTCTTTTATTATGCACTAGAAATTGAGAAGATGGTTATGTTATTTAGGAAGTTAGGTAGTATTCCTTCGGAATTTTTTTCCGTACGTGCATCCGTGCACTGCACGTTAGTCTTTAATTTTGATTTTGGTGATGTGCATTGGATTTGTTTCCTATTTTATGTATCTAATCATTTTCACTTTTTGCCTTGGCTTCTCTTTTCTGCTTTGTTGCTGTTATGTTTTGCTTTGAAAAAACTTTCCTTAGAACTTACAAGTGGGGTTCTGTTATCATGATGCTTTGCATTTACTTATCTTTAGCAGAGCAACAACAATAACAACAGTTTTTATTGGGATATGCTTTATCATTGCAGACATGGAGAAACCTTTCAATGCAGGTTTAGGATGCATGGACTCGAAGAGCATCGTTTAAGAATTAGAGACCTTTCGGTGCAAAGCTACTCAATAGAATGATGCTCGCGTAGCTCAAAAAACCATCTCGATAGAGAGCTGAGTATTTGGTTATGCACCTTTATGTGAGCTAGATTGGTTGTTATGCAGCAAGCAAACCAAGTAACTTATGTATTCCTAAGCCCTTTAGTTCATGTAGTTGCATGAACCACTATAGGATATGGTCTATACACATTCAGATACTTGGAAAAAAGTTTTAGAACCATCAGCTTCCTGCTTCGGACTTATCTAAAAGACTGTCAGCTCCAAATACAAATGTGTTGTACAAAATAAAGGAGGCATCAGCTCATGTTCGCAGTGACATTCTATGACCGAATCATGCTAATCTTCTCTTTTTCTTTCTTGCTTTGCATATACATAACACAGTTCTTGAGCATGTCAAAGTAAACAATTTCATTGTTGTCAAGATCATGACTCACATGTCTGCTATTGTTGTGTATATTAGAATATGATTGCGGCTGAGATATACTAACATGATGAGTGATGTTCCTGGCATGGAATATATCCATTGTTAGCATTGTTACCAGCATGGTCAAATAGGTCTGCATCTATTACACAATCTCCTCTTCAAATTACTATGCTAGAAAAAGGGCCTTCATTAAGAATGCTCATTTAGGTTGGCTTTGAAGCGTGGAATATAGCAATCTCAATCCCTTTTACATTTGGTTCTCCCATCATTTGGTTCTAACAGTTACCAGATAAAACTTTGGTATTGTTAACAGGGTTGTATTGTACTAAATGTTTGGAGTTAATACGGCTGTGTTAAGTTGTTTTGACTACAGGATCAACAGAGATTATAAATGTTGGGTTGAATAAAAGGTATCTTTCCGAGGAGAAAGACCAACACTATCCAGCTTTCCACGAACATTGCCACAATATGTTACTTTTGGGTATTATTTATACAGATCCAATACTCATTAATTCTAAGTTTGCAAAACACTTCCAAACATGTCTTCATATCAAGGCCCAACATATCTTTATTCTGCAGGTAGGGGGGACCTTCTTATGGGAGGACTAAGCTCAACAAGATTATGGTGGCAAGAAACCTTTACATCCTCCTGAAATAGCGAAGCTCATTTCATGCTACAAAGTTGCTGGATCAATGAAATTGTCTAATAGATATTGTCTCTTAGCAGGTTCGACGGGAACTATTAGAAATAACAAACGTGGGACTACCAAAAATAACAAACATGATGTAAGATAGGAATGCCAGTTAAGGCACATGCCATAAAGATTTTGGACTTACCCTGTGATATGCTAGCCAATTTTTGGAACTTACACATGTACAATGTACAATGATGCAGCCGCAGTCAACACATCTTCTATGCACAGAATGCGCGGTTGGATGCGTGCTACGCGGCTACTCTGTGGGATGCATCCACTCGTGTAAAGCCGAAGACAGAGCACTATTGTACTCACATTAATCCCGGGCTAGAACATGGTCCCCAACAGTACTTGAAGGCACATATTTCAATGAAGAAAC
>JAANSK020253908.1:0-12974 GCA_011763485.2 Isoetes engelmannii
GGTGCTTACTCCTCCAGAGTAGCCCGGGGTATACAGAGGGCCCAACTCAGTATTGAGGTACTGGGAAGGGGAATTTCGCGTACTTATATGATGGGAGCATCGTATAGTACCTGGGAGCGTCACAAGCGCGCGCCCTCGGGGTAAAGCAGACAGTGCGATATCAAATTCTGCTCCAGGAGACTTGTTTCTTTCCCCTTCAGAGAGCAGCCATATGTCACCACCTACTATATTTCCAAAAGGTAGCCCGAATGGATGAAGACCGACTACCAAGGGCAGCCCTGGAAAGACAAGCATGCACAGTGGTTGTCCCAATGGCAGGTCCAGGCCCACAGATGCATACGGGTCCGCACGAAAAAGAACCACGATGAGCTGAAAGCCTACCGCGACACCTGCTTCCTTGGCAAGCTCTGGGAAGCTGTGGTCCTGGAACAGGTCAAGCTCGGGCATTATAGAGAACAAGTGAATCCCACGCTCGAGCGGGGGCCCCAGCAGTACCTCCTCACCCCCCTCTCCATGAAAGAGCGTAGGCTGATCGCCTCCATCCGAACGGGAGGACACCACCTCCACATTGAAACTGGGCGATGGGCAAGGGAAGTGCGGGAGGATAGGACTTGTCAGTGCTACTGCCAAGGGGTCCTTGAGGACGAGTGCCATGCAATGCAAACCTGCCCCTCTTATGAATAGATTAGAGCACGGTATCCGCAGTTAGTGATACCTGGGCAGGCACTCCATCTCCTGCTCAGCACTGAAGCGGTAGGAACTCTTGGGTCATATCTCCAGGAGGTTCTTGACAAACGGCATCGACTCTGTCCCACTTCCTTGTGAGGGTCTACAGTTGTTTCGTATACCAGCAAGGGCATTGCCGCCACGGTTTTTCCCCAAGTGGGTTTTTTATCCGGGCCGTAATACGCTTGTTGTTTGATTTGTATAGTTTCCATAGGCCAATTGGCCTCCGAGGACGATAAAAACTTTATTCTATTCTGTTCTATTTAAAAAATTAGGTTGGCTAAACTTCTACAAAATGAAAGAGATCATATTTTCATTTGGCTAAACTTCATCGCGTAAAATTTTTGATTTATTTACTACTTGGCTTAAGTCTATGTTTTCTAGAATGTAAAATTTTTTGTTTTGGCGAATGTCAACAGTGCATTTGTACCAAACAACCACCAATATGAGGCTGCAAATAGTGTGCCTTATTGTCAACAGCATGATCTACAGCATGAACCTAATAGTCAAGGAATAAAAAGAGTCGCTTGCAACTAGAAGACAATCAAAATGCTTGTGAACATAGTATAAATCCACGTTGATAATTTCATGTATTGTATGTTCTTGTATTGCCATATAGAACAACTGGAATGGCAAAAATGGACTTCAAGACTAGCACAAAGTAGACAATATTTGTTAAATTCAAACCTCTTCGCAAAGGTTTCATCTTGCAATAGAAATTCCCATTGTAAGCACTGCAATGTTACCAACTTTACATATATCTTAGAACCATAGTTGAAAACACTTTGTTAAAAGGCAAGAAGCTAAAGCAATCAGCCAACATGCACTTAGATTTTGTCAGCATGCTATAGAATCTCAAGGACTGCTACAAATGAACCACATACGAAATTAAACAAATGCAAATTTTTTGTGCAGTCTTTAACTGCATATGCATACCTCATAATGATATAGTGCTGCTTCTCACTATGATAGTGTTTCTTCTCATTGTTGTTGCTAACCTGCAAATACAACCATCAAGATATCACCCATTGAAGCAATGTGAAATAATACGCTGTGAAATGACAAATCCTATTAAGGATAGAATATGGTTGCAGTGGCAGCAACAGAAAACCTAAACTCTTTTTCTGATAAACAGTGGATGCTGCAAGGCTAGTTGAGTCTCATGCTTTATGCAATATTATTTCCATTGGAAAGAAACATAATGCATCTTCTAACTTCGGTGAAGGATTTCACGTGCTTGGCAGTACCACATCCTTTTTCCTATCTTAAAAAAGGAATCAAAATGAAAAGTGAGAAACCTTATAGAAGATTTACTTAGTCAACTACGATTTTCCGTCTGGCTCTCAGATTTAAACCATGAGCAAGAAAATAAAAATCAGTAAAATCTCAGATCCGCAAATGGCATTGACATGTTTGGAGGACATATGAAGTTACCACTATGTCACTCTAATCATTTGTAAGTCATAAAATTAGCTATATATGCATGTGCAAATGACAAAAGTTACAGTTTATGAATTTTGTTGCTACACGATTGTTAATAATCTGGATTTGAATGGGCAGCTCACAAATTTTGGATTCCAATGATGAATAATACTCATGGTACCGGCATTTCAAATAACCAAAAGTCAGCAGACATTTATTTTTGTATGGCAAACAGGCTACAAGAATCGATGAGATTGATAGAGCATGAGAACTTAAGATGCAGATAGATTACTGAAGTGAATGGTACCTTAAATCCATTACACAACTCCCTTGCAACATCTGCAGCTTCGAATCACTTCTACAACCTGCTCGCATGTGTAATTAATTAAACAAGGTATCAGACATATGCATGAGTGAACTGCATCTGGAAGAAAGGAATGAAAAAATATACCTGAGTCTTTATATGTCAAACCTCCGGTCTGTTGCTTCTAAAGAGTTTTTAGGGTTGTTTTTCTTCTACAAGTGACGACTTCCTATAAAAGAGAGGCGTGGCGATTTCCTGGAGAAGAGACACATACGAATCTACAAGGAATGGCGATTTTATGGCTCCAGGATACGATAATTTATCCTTGGGAATGGCGACTTTGCTTGCCTACTCTGCTACCGAGCTCGGCGAAATCAACGGGCGGCCTGAATTTGCTCCTTTTGAAGGGGCGAATTCATTTTGTTTTTATTTAAACAGTCCGTACAAAGTTTCGCCACGTTGTTTTTCCTACCCCCTAAAAATTCGCAATTTCGCGATTAATCGCCACTGTTTTATACCCTGCCTATGGCCTCTCAATAGTTACCTCTCAAGCTCAACATTTGCAGCATTGGTGCCATCTTTCAAAGCCCTAGAAATATAGTAGTATTGAATCTTGAATCCAAGAAAACAGTTTAGCCATTCCCATTCTAAAGTGTTTCGGTTGGAGTCCTGTTTCAGTTCCAAGTAACCATGGAAGGAATTGCCAATAACATTAGGTTAACATTAACTTAACGGAGACATATGTGAATAGATTGCCGTTAATATTAAGTTAACACTAACATAAAGGAAGTATATACGAACTAAATTTTTTTTGCCTTTAAGTTAACAAAAATAACTTAACTTTTTTTGGTGCGAAGACATTTTACTAGTCTATTAAGTTAAAGTCTTGACGAAAAGCTAACTAACTTTAGTGCGAACATAAAATGTGTTAAATATTTAACTAGACATTTAGCAAAATTTAACTCAATATTAATTTAACGTTGAGTGTGAAGGTACCCTAAAAGTACAAAAAGGTCTAAAATGATGCAAGGGATTTCAACTGTAATCAACCTAACTATACATGACATGATGTTGTATATATCCTACTCTTAATGGTCTGGAAACATACGGAATTAGGAGGGAGGGAGGCCACATCCATAAGTATCTCATGCCTACTGAATTCTACGGCCCCCAATGCATGGCCTCTCTGGTATTACATGATTTGATTTTTCAAATGTTGGTCATTGGGCTAAATTTTCAAATTTTGAATTAAAATGAACTTGCCTATCTATCCGCTCCTTTTAAATACTTATCAATATTTGGGCTATTCATTCATCTTTTAATTCTGGCGATTGATGTGGCGAATATTCCCTGCCTTGTGCCACATCGAAGGCCATTAAAATTTTGTGGCAAACATATGGTTCAGGGCAAAAAAAATAACCAAAACAAACAACAAAAAACCATACTCCGTCTCATGACTGAGCTCAATGCCTGCGGCTGTGTCTGCCGGAAGCAGCTTCGTTTCGGAGGAAGCAGGCTCTACTTGCTCACCCCATGACAGGTTTCCGAGCATTCTACGACCCCCTCGCCTCGCTCCAGATAGCGCACTGTAGCTCTGCGACTGACAGAATGAGGCCACAGAACAAGAAATGAAGAAGTCACGGAGAGGGGAAAACCATGTAGGGCCGGAGGAATCGAACCTCAGGCCATACCCGAAAGCATTCTAACAGGAATAAACCGCCATCGCTTCTAGCCTAACCCCAAAACGCCTGCTTTAAAACAGTGGTCGAGACCCTCCCTGCTTCAAAACAATGGCTGGCATTCATAGCCCTGGCCCATCGCTCCTGCCCTGCCCATTGTGGCAGCTCTCTCCTTCACAGCTCCACCGCCCCTGCCCTGCACAAGAGATCCCAAAAAAAGAAACCGTTCTCTGCCACACGACATTCCAAAAGCGGACCTTGGCTCAGAAACTCCTCTCAGATTGCATGAATACAATTCCACCCCGAACCTTTGTATTCCATTAAGCTGCTCAAAACCCTGCATATGTGCGATTTCTGATACAAGTACGCCCGCAAAATCATATGCTGAACCATTGCGTGAGATACGATTTCTGATACAGTACGCCAGCAAAATCATATAATCATATTCTGAACCATTGCGTGATACGCCCGCAACCCCAAATTGAAAACACTACGTATCAGGAGGTGCATCATATTTTTCCTAATAGTGATTTCACCTAATGACGACGAGAATTTATGGTCGTATGTTGCAGTTGCTTCCAACCTAACAGGTGAGACTCTCTAAGGGAAAGGGGTTCAAGAACCACAGCATTTCATTTCCATTTCGTTTACATATCAGTTAATGCAGTTAAGCCAAGCAACTTAGTATGAAGCATACAAAATGGTGAAAACCATTCCATTTCGTTAACATATCAGTGTAAGCCAAGCAACTTAGTATGAAGCATACAAAATGGTGAAAAGACTAGAAAAGGATCAAATTTTCTATTGCTTCTGGTTATTCAAAAGCCCTAATCCTCGCACCTAATCCTCGCAGATAAGATCTATATGTAGGGGCCAAACTGACTTGGATTGCTCTTGATTTGATTTTTCCTTTGAAGCAAGCCTCTCTTCTTCTCTTGCATTGGTTTGTTGCTTTTTACTTGTATATTTCAAGATCATAGTTTGGAAAAGCTTTAAGTTGTACAAGCTTTATCTCATTGTACTTTAAATGCCTCTTTACTCCTTGGCTCTTTTTCTGATTTGATTGTGCTCTTTCATTGTTCTTATTTAATAGCCCAGTATAGGAAGCTATCCATAATTTTCATTGTAATTTTCCACATCCGCTTCACATGTTGAATGACAACCAGTGTGCACATGTTTATGCACGTGTACGTGGTCTTCATATGAAAACAAAAAATAGCACAAGACGAGTTCAACCTTTGAATGACAAGGTCGAGGTTAAGTAGAACCATTTCAATTCAATGCCAGTTGTGATCTTCTCCTTGTGCCAGTCATAAGCATTGGCATATCCTATACCACTAGATATGTGGCAGTTCACCAGCAACCCAGTTCTGTTGTTCCAGCTAAGATGCTGATATTTTCCCATTGATTTGCTTATCATTGTGAAATTCACTGCTCCATAAACGGGCTAGTGATAAATCTTACCAAATTGTTAACGACATCCAACACTACTGCATCAACTTGAGCTATAAGCCATTCCATTCAATATCTCATGCCACTTGATTGATCAAATATGAAGGGAACGCCATCCTCTCGCCAATGAACACGATCATCACAAAGTGCAGCAACAGCCTCTACATAAACTATATGTTCCTACAAAAATAAAGTACTAAGTCTACTCAAGAGCCAAGGACAATAAGTACCAAAAAACAAGATTTTCTAAAAGCATAAAAAGTGCCATCTACCTGTTCAAGAACTCTCGCTGCAAGTGCATTCGGTGTATCGTCTACTGAAACTGGAACAACACGTTGAGCTAGGATTCGACCATGGTCATAAACTTCATCAACAAAATGAATAGTTGGTCCTGAAAACCTATGCATATTGGTAAAACACATCATCCTATATAAAAGGCAGTCAAGCTAACAATTAAACCCTCCAAACTTTTCATATATTAGACCATCATGACACACCACTTTCCAATCAAGAACAAATGGATAAAAGCAATAAACCAACTATACTTCAGCTATATCTTAGCTCAGAACTGATATTTCTTGGACAAACCCTCATAGAATCATAGCCAATAACTCGTTTACTGAAATCAACTCCAATCAAGAAGAAAAAAAGATAGAAACAATAAACAAAAAATTAAATAAGTCCCCACACCTCAGGTATGCATTGGCTCAGAATTAATTTTTCTTCACATGGATGAGGCAAACTTAGAAAATACAGCATCGTGGCCAATCACATAACGTCATTACTCATCAAGAGCTCTCCAAATCCAAACAAATAATATAGAAGTCCAAAGAAATTCGCACTCCTCAGGATGTTCTCGCTCAGAGATAATTTTGGATCAGGCAAACTGTGAAAATAGAGCATCATAGCGAATAAGATAATTTATAGCCTGAAACAATTTTGTGAGCCTCAAGAGCTAGTTTTTCCTTCACAAAAAATGATCATATGACACATCAAAGAAACCACTGGGAGGCTGTCCTTCTGAGAAGATTGAACTTCATCTGAAGTACCAGTGCATAAGCAAAACATTCCTTTGTTCAACAAGTGATTGCAGGTATCATAGATTCCTTAGATGCTCTAACATGTCATATAGCAGTCTCGATTATCCCAAAATGTCCAGCTTTGCCTATAACGTCCTTTTAGATGCACCCTTGAATGCCAATGCAAAATAAGAAACCTCATGCTTGTAGCCTCTACTATTTTCTGCAGATATGCGGACAAAACTCTTGTAACATTTACAAAGATTGGCCACTAAATTAAAAAGATAAGATGAAGTGTCTAACTGAAGAAACTCCAATATCTAACGTCATACAGGCTTGATAAACAAGACATAAGAAATAAGGGAACAAATGAAACAGAAAAAAGCCATAAAGTAATCATACCGAGCACCAGATCTTATCACAGCTTCGTGCACCTTTTGCCCATACATTCCTTTACCACCAAAAGCAGGAAGAAGAGCAGGATGTACATTTAGTATGGAACGAGGATATGCTTTTACAATTTGTTGAGGCACGAGTTTCAAATATCCAGCAAGAATCAGATAATCAACATCAAAGCTTCTGCGATTCCAACCATGTGAATTAGAAACATTCAAACTATTAACTGTTACACCAATTGAACACAATGCTAACAATTCAGAAAACCTAAACCATAAAACATAAGTTGCAGACCTGAGAGTTGTTACTAGTTCAGTCTCAGAAATACCCTCAGGAGCATATTTTCCGTTTGGAAAGGATACAGTCGCAATATTGTTCACTTTAGCATATTCACAACCCTTGGATCCTGATTGATAGCAAAGAAAATGGTCCAGATTCAAAACAGAGATTCATCTGATACCATAAAACATGTAACTTACCTGGTTTGTCAGAAACAACGACAACAACAGTGCCATTGATGGTGTTCTCCGATGTGGCATTATGTATTGCTTTAAAATTCGAGCCTCCACCGGAAAGAAATACTGCTAAGTTTTTCCTTCTGGAAATGTTCGGTGCAGTTTTTAAGACATCAATCGAAGCTCGAATGCAATGAGCTTCCATACATCTTCGGCCAAATGGGCGCCCAATAGGAAAATGAAAAGAAGATTCTAATCTGGGGTTACGAGGAAAAGTGCAAGGTCTTGAATAGCTACTGGTAAAGGGAATACTAGAAGGACTATGCATATCAACGTGCTGATGGATAGAGAGATTATAATGACGAATGGAGTCCATCACAGGCATTGCAAATGAGCGAAAATTTTTATATGTTTCTGTTTCTGAATCGTCTCATAGCAGCTCTAAAACTTGAAGCTTACCTGGCACATCGAATAGCGGATAAAACGCCGTTGGCTTTCTGTGCTCAAAGAAAAAAGGCTTTTGACGACCCAGGGTTTTGACCCCGTCCAGGTCCAAACTGTCTTAACGATCGTGTTTTTGGAGATTTTCAATCACACGAATTCGGGTTGGGCTCCCTTTTCATCCCACGCTCTTCCTTATATCCTCTCACTAGTAACAGTGCCCGGTGGGCATAAAGTTGAGAGCCTGTAAATGTTTTGGCCGCAATAAGAAAAACATGCAATAATAATCTAACTTTTGTAACTTTTTAGGGTGCTTTCTCATGGGCAAAAAACCCAGGCTTCCTGAAGGTCAGGTCGACACTTCCACGTTCCCATGAGCCTCACCTGAGTGGATCAAGTTCAGAACCTCCATTGCAAAGTAATTCGAAGCTATTATCGTTCCTTCAAAAAAAAAAAAAAAAAAAAAATCGAAGCTATTACTTTTGGGTATGGGTCTGACCGCATCTAGGCATGTCCGTCCATGGGAAAGCACCCTTAGTATAACGAGAACTTTCCAAATGGTCTAAGCACCGTTAATAACGGTGTTAGACAGTGTTGCATCGGTATCTCTGAGAGCTTTGAATAGAACAACACAATGCTTGTTCACAACAATCCTAAGTGTGATTAAAGTGTTAATTCTGAGCAGGTTTTGAGGTGAGGCTATGTTCAAAGTCTATAACTCTTTGTGAGGTAGTGAGAGACATTTTGTCGCTTGTATGTATAAGGTATGCTATGGAAGGTCCTATTGGTTGATGATCTTAACCTTTCTGTTGCCTGCTCCATTGATGGCACCTATGCTAGTGTATCTATGGACTTGTCCCCATAACCTTAAAACGACCTTGTTGTTGATCTTCAGTGTGTCTTCATTCTTTGGTGTCAAGATGGCCTTGTCATACAACAAGTGCACATTTGTCTCCGTTATTTCTTCCCGAAGATGCCCTCAATCAAGTCGTCTTCCACGATGCTTTCTTCGGGTATCTCAACCAAGTCGTGATCAAGTTTTGCCTGCTGGTCCTGCATATGTTGGTCCTCCCCTCGCTCTCCTAGTTTTCTCCTTGTTTCTCTTCAATCTCTAGTTGATCATCTTCTTCAATCTTGTTGTAGATGAGTGCTTTGCTCCTGATACTGGGCCATGTCTCGTTGCTCCTCCTTGGGAGGAAGCTGGCCTAAGGTGGTGATTTTATAGCATACAAGGGCCATAACGGCCACGTCCAAAGAGGAAAAAGGTTAAAACATGTGTCTTTTTTACCAAGCTAATCTGGCGTCTCGATTCAAGGGGTCATCCTCACCATCCAAATTAAAGTTGGATCCAAATCCAACACTTACGCTATAACTTTATAATATAAGAGAAGATATGCTTGCTCGTTTATTTTAGAAAAAGGATTAATAGGCCTTTTTTAATTAATATTTCTCTCTATCCATAGGGAAAGTACCTGTTCCAGTAGGTTTGGATCATCAGATTCATCCTCTGCAGCTTGTGAAGAAGCAGCTTCAAGAGGTCTATGAGCAGCCCGAGCAGCCCCATGACCTGCAGACAGTGCCCTAGCACGAGTGACAGCTCCACGACCTCCGATTGCAGCTCCATATGTAGCTCAACGTGGAGGCATTCTGCTCCCCATAGCTCGACCTCCGTTAAAGTGACCTGGGATAGGTCACTTTAATTATCCATTCATTTTAATTTTGTGTTAACATTCGGTTAAATTTACTAACTTAAAATAACTTGGTCTGAACAGCGTTTAGGTTAGTACTTTTAAGTTAAAATAATTAATGGAATGCTAATTAATTAACTTAACGGAACACTAATTTAACTTGTAGTGCGAACAATCAAGCTGTTAAAATAACAAATTTAACCTAACCTAAAGGTTGGTGTGAAGGTACCCTTAGTGATACAGTGTGCCCTCTTTACCATATTAGAAAAGTAAATCAACCATTTTTGCTACTGTAGTTGCTATGGAAGCACATCCAGTCTATTTGACTACAAAAATAAACAATGCTATTATTTGTACTTTGTTTTATGGGATAGTTGGTCATTGCACAAGGCTAATACAATGAGGGTCTTTGAGAGTATATGGCTCAAAGTACACCTAAAAGAGGGATTACATCATGTGAAAACTTGTTTTGCAGTGAATTTGAGTTTTTTTAAATTCTCTCTAGACAATGCAACGAGATATCCTATTTACGAATTGGTTTCACCCCCATTTGAATTGAAGACCCATCAATGTCTTTGATGCCATAAAGTAAGCATGCAGCAATTATTTTTGGTGCTCATCGGTACTTCAGCAATAAATACAAGAAAGATATGGTAGTAACTAAGGCTATTTGGAGAAAATTGTTTCTAGCTAGTTTAACTTTCCTCTATGCTGCATCCTACTGCAGTTTATTTCAGATTAAAATCCTTCCTTTTCCATGATGGCATCTTCCATATTAAAAACTCAGACCGAGTTGCAGGCCAAATGCAGCATGAAGTAGAAACAGAGCCATTATGCTACTGCCGAAAAATGCATGCACATTTCTCAAATCAGGATTTCCCTGCAAAGGTGTATGACTCCAAATCATTAACTTAAAAGCAAAGATAATGAAAAGAACAATTCACATAGTCCTGGTCAAACACCTCACCTCAAATCCTGAAGTAAGAGCTGTTTGTACAGTTAGAAGTCCAAGGCCAATCAGGCCTGTAACTGCATGTGGACTGAATGTAATCTCATTGTTTGTCAGTAATGAATATATGCCAAATTACTGCCTTCAAAAAAAAAAAAAACAATATATGCCATATCATTTTTATGCTGCAAAAGTGTATGCATGTAAATTATTACCTTTCTAATATAGGCTTGCCTGTAGTTAGCAAAGAGATAATTCCTCCAGTGGCACCTAAAGCAAAGAAAAAAAACATCCCGGCGAGAAGCTTTGGATGAAGATCTTTGGCCTTCACTTTTACCTCCTATTAACATACCATAAAGATGTAGGAAGAGAAGAAACACAGAGATATGAACAAACTGGGATAGAATAGTTACATACTGTATCTCCAGCAAGACGAATCTGCCAACCAAGATAAGAACCATATCCACCCATGGCAAAAAGCACCACAGCCTGTTTAAATCACACATTTATAGTTCCTGTTTCTCAACAGTATCATACTCAACATAAATATGCTGTAAAAATAATGGCTACCATGTTTCCTGGATGACCCCAATGAACCAACCAATCTGGCAGATTCAATGACTTCACCAGCTCCACAAAGGGTCCAAATGTAGCACTTATGGCTTCAGCTTTGTATCAATTGTCAAAGAAAGCAATAGCACTATAATATCTAACTTCATAACATCACATTCTCATGAAAAACAACAGACGTAACTAAATTATGAAGTTTACACTATTCAAAATGGACAGAAAACTATAAAACCATCTATAGAAGTGAACGTAAGTGCCTAATTCAATGCACGGCCTTACGGACAAAAAAATGTATTCTATTCTATTAGGTAAGTATGAGAGGATACAACCAGGCAGAGCTGCCACTGTAATATATGTGAGAGGTAGTGCTGACATAAGAATCAATTCTTTAGGCTTGGACTTCACAGAAACCTTTGCATTATCGGTGTTTTGATCTGCCACAGTGTTATCATGCCCGGCATGGCAGCCTTCACGGCAATCAAGTTCCAGTTACACATTAAATCATTTGAAAGTGGATGATTAAGCAAATACTTACAACAAGGCGCAAAATGCCGCACATTTCCAAATGTGGGTCTTTTATCAACGAGGACCCCTGCTCTGCTTAGGAACTGCGCACTTTCCATCGTCGCCATAGCTCGCCTCTATGCGTTTCTTTTGCAAGATCTGTTTTTTCATTTTTAAACTTGGCATGTGCTATGCTCACGCCATTTACGTGGCTAAAAGCATACCATTTATGAATGAGGCGTTAGCAAGTTATGTTCTTTATGATCTGCACTTTTATAATGCCTAGGATTTTCAAGGTCCGATAGGCGGTCTCCGTGGACGATAGAAAATCTATTCTATTCTATTCTACTATGTTTTAAAGTTTCACCACTAGGAACTCTTCCTTTTGTGAGAGTATGCAGGGCAAGCCCGATGGTCACCTCTTCCCTTTGTGAGAGTATGCAGGGCAAGCCCAATGGTCAGGTGACACTATGTTCCAAAGCTCATCTCTTGTGTTTAAAATTACATCATTAAGAACTCCTAACATTGGCTGCAACCTTCTTAAAGTCGGGTTTTCCATGTTTGGCGATTGGAATTCTGATGTTTATCCAATGACACTGATTTGTGTCTACAGCATATTGAATAACAATAGAAGTTCGCACCAACATTATAATGTGAAAACTAGATTATACTCTACTATAATAATTTAACAGGCTTGCCTCAACCGAGTACACCAATTTCCTAAATTCCTAGTCTATTCACATGTCCCTGCCACGTCATGCAAACTATGATGTGGCATAACATCTACTATTTGTACTTTTTTTTTCAATCATACGACAAAGGAAATTAGAAAGTCCCAAAATTTTGTTTTCATCTGCATTTTAGCCCGCTTCGTAGAACATACTTCAGCCCAATATCGTTCATTTGGTTTTTCTTTGATTGAAGGATTGCAACTTCGTTTGGGATGCGAGCGAATGAAGTGGCATTCTTAGAAGCTTTGATGGACAATAAAGTGGGCATTCTTACGACATCGACAGAGCCCGGGTGGTTCAATTTGGGTGAGGATAATATTACCCTGGTTTCGGTGATCTCGGAGATGTTTTTCCCGACCTCCGGAATCACCCCCATTTTTCGACGGAATCCGTTTGGGGAGCCCCCGTTATTCCGTACTGACACATGTCAGGGCGCCTGCACAAATCTCGGTCGTCCCTCATTTTGCCGCATCCTGGCCGTCCGCCGGTCTCCCGTCCTCCGGTATCACCTGTAAAATTTGACGGGCGATCCCGGGATCCGGGATCACCACATTGGCGATCTGTGACGTACCCAACTTTATCTACGGTGCCCCCACCGTATAAAAGCTGGATCATTCCCCCTCATTGGTCTAGCAACC